>CAMOHE010041178.1:0-42175 GCA_946598075.1 Artocarpus hirsutus | reverse complement strand
TAAAAATGTAATAAGTTTTTGAAGACATTTTTATCAATAAAGAATTCATTTATTATTTATATACCAAATCTTGTCCTCTTTACGTTCATATTTGTTGAATGTATGATAAGCAAATAATAGTCTGAGACTGTCGATCTAAACCTTTAAGAATTGGGCATATGATGAACAAATGCGAAAGACAAGATTCTTAAGGTGACGGTCTAAATCATAAGATCCGCAATCGAGGGAATAAAGTTGGGCGCTTTATTCATGTAAAGATTGTTATGTTGTCTATATCCCTATTGGGAGATGCTTTGTCTTGACCATCGGAGGTAGACTCCGTGAATAGAAACATTGGCACGTTGTCATAGGTGACGATGTGTTGGATCAGGACATAAAGTGAATTGATTTGGATTAATAATTCTGTCTTGGCAAATTGATTCACTTTAGACAATCATTTGTATTGCATCTTAATCCTGAGATGACTAATGGGCCCGTTGTCTTGACTTGCGTCTTTTGATCTACCAAAGTGTGACACCCACATCTTAATAGTGGTATGCATGCCGGTATGTTGGAGGCATGACTCTTGATGACGTAGACCTGTTATTCATACATATGGAATCCATAGCTCCTCTTTAGGAGTAGTGATATCCTCTTATATACGTTATCCTGTAATTGAAAAATTGGAGCGCTCAACCATTTGGATACATAGGTGTAACCGAATAGTATACTGTCTTTGGATGACAAGTTTTTCGATGGTGAGATAATGGAATGTAAGATAAAAATAATCGGGAAGGTAAGACAGAACTTGTCCTTAAGCCGATTATGGATAATCCTATGGGGAAATGATACACTTTGATATCTCATGTAGACTTAGCTATATGGGCTTTGTAATTCTATAGAGTTCGAGAGTGCAACTCTAAGCTTTTAGTGGAGTAGCATTGGAGTTGATAATTATGAAATGTGTATCTGGGATATTGGGTTTCATAATTATCGGGAGCTTGAACTATATAGGTCTATTTGGTCCCCTTTGCTAGCTCACAAAATCCTGTAACGATATGGCGTACTTTTATAATAATTGATGACTTATGTCGATTTATTAGATTGGTTGAAAATTTGGAAGAATCAAATAATTCATGTCTGTTTATCAGTTGATTTAATTTTGGATAAATTAAATCAAGATAAACTTGTAGAATTATTAGGAATCTATTTATATTCTTAGAGATTATCTAGATAAAGTTGTTTTAATTAGATAACTTCTCTATTGGGTTATTTGAATTAAAACTGAGGCTTTATCCTATAGAATCTCGGGTGGAAAATAAAAGATTCGCGTGATTTTTATTTCGGCAGTTCAACATGCCGATCCTAAAGTTCGGCCTGCCGATCAGGCAAGTTTGGCCTGTCTATGAAAAAGTTCGGCCTGCTTATGCGCGAATTAAAAAATCGTGCGTTTTCACGCGTTTTTACGCGTATCTTATCCGATATTGAACCGAATTTAATTCCGTTTCGAATTTTTGAGACCTTATCTAATAAGGAATGACCCTAGACCCAACCTCTATAAATAGGGAGTGAGTCTAATAATTTATTAAGATCAATAGAGAATTAAGAGTTATACTCTACTGGTGAGAATCTGAAACTCCCTGAGAGCTCTTGTTCACAAATCACGAACACGAGCTTTGGGTTTTCTCAATTAATTAGAAGGAGAGTCACCTTGAGGAAGAGCTGTACGTGTGAGCCCACACTCACTCCGATCGTGGATAGAGAATAGCAAAGAAGACTAGTTGGTTGAGGCTCTTCTGAAACATTATTTCTCTACACAGATTTCGAGAGCTTTTTGGCAAATACAAGGTTAGTAAGATCAGGTTAATTTATACATATAGCATGTTAAACTTGTGTTTTAGAAAATACTCTGATTTAAAATTTTTAAAATTCCGCTGCGTATTATTTTTCCAACAGGTTCCATCAGTGTTGGGTCAAAAAATGTGCGCCTAATTCCTTCAACAAGGAGGTACAAAGGCACACTATGTATCAAGTTTTTTACTGGCTCTTTAAACATAACCCTAACAAACAATGGACAGCTCCAATCGGTCGGAACTAAGGGACCTCCCATATAGAAGACATCTAAAGTACTAAAGCGCACATAACAAACATAATGTTGGTGCGAGGAAGATCTCGTAGCTCTTAATGAGCAAACGTGAAATAAATAAATGAAAGTATCACCATGGACTGAAGAATAGAAAAATGACCACGACCAACGGACTTTCTCCTTTTGATGAATGTTGCAATTAGACCACCGACAAGGCCCTCCTTTTTCTTGATCCAACAAAAACAAATTATGATCTCGATTGAGTGGAATGTCCTTGACCGCATATTCATCCTTTCAACGTTAGTATCCTCCAATATTTACCTCAATTTGTCGTGGCCACACCCCTGACCAAGCACTCGGTCCATCGGTAAAGACCTCTATCCATCCCAATCTTAATGCTTTGAGCCTGAACAATGCCAGCCACACCCAATGTTCACCTGCTCTAACATTTACCAGCCA
The DNA here is from genome assembly GCA_946598075.1 of Artocarpus hirsutus. Classification (NCBI taxonomy): domain Eukaryota; kingdom Viridiplantae; phylum Streptophyta; class Magnoliopsida; order Rosales; family Moraceae; genus Artocarpus; species Artocarpus hirsutus. Next base: position 39,651 of record CAMOHE010041178.1, on the reverse strand, counting down.
TGATCTTGCCGCATAAACACCAGTATTCCCCACACCTTAGCCTCCCTTTCCCAACTAATGCTCCTCCATCCATAAAGTCCTTCAACATAAGAAAAAGATAAAAAAAGAAACCAATAACCGCACCACCCCCTCTCTAGGGTGGCATCGGATTCTAACCTTTCAAAGGAGAGAAAGGGGGCAGTGCTGCACAAAAAGATGGAACCCAAATAGAACAAGTAGAGAGATCACATACCACTATAACAAACGTTTTAATTAGACGAGGGTCTCCTTAGGACTCGTCATCATAAATAACGTAGCATAAAAAATCTCCGTGTTTTGGAATTTCATGCCACCTTTAGATGACATCAAAATGGTTTATACAAAACTTTCATCTAAAATATTTCAGTACTAGTTCGCCCTATTTAAAAATCAAACCCTAAAAAGAGTACCTCTCTTTCTCTCTCTTTGAAAATCAAAGCCACCAGCTTGATTTCTTTCAGTTTCAGCACTACCGCCATTGTCGCCTCTAACAATATGAGCTCCATCTCATTTGAGTCTACCACCTTTGGCCCCTCTTATCGCCTTTCTTTGGACTCACTATCGTCGTTGTTTGAGGTTCCCATTGCCTTTGTAGCCGTCATTGTCTCATCGCTCGTCATTGCCACTCATTGTCACTTCGTTGCCATTGCTTCACTAGTTGGTAATTACACTGGTATGTATGGAAGGTTAGACGACGGTTTTAAACCGTCATCTAAAAATAAGATGACGGTTAGCCAAATCCTTCGTTTAATCCACCGTCATAGTATATGGTATATATTTAACTGTAATCTAATTTTTAGATGACGGTTAGCCAAAACCTTCATCTAATCCACCATCATAGTATATAGTATATATTTTACTGTCATCTAATACATGCGTGAAATACTACAAGCGTGCGTAAAGGACACATTAGATGATTAGTTTTACAAAAAAACATTGTTTAATGTGCCATTTTTAATGACGATTTTCGCAAAATCTCTTGTTAAAAGTCTTGAAAAATTTTAAAAAATATTTTTACTAAATCAACTTTTTCTCAAAGAATAATTTTAAATATTATTCATAAATTTATGTCCACTTCTTTGATAAACTTAATTCATATCAAATAAAATAATTTTCAAAGACGTATATAATAAATATCCATATAGCACAATATTTCAAAAACCATAGCCAAAATTTTATAAAATACAACGACAAAACACAAAAATACTTAACCAAACATAGAAAAACTTAAAATTTAGAAAAAAGTTAAATTCAAAGGAAGAAAAGCCAAAGAGACAAGAGATAAATTCGATCTTGAACACTCGTTGGGTTGTTAACTTTGTAAGCCTTATACAAAATTTAACTAACCACACTTTAAATGTAGATGAGACTGCACAACACCACTACGCCTCTTCCTCATCACGTTATTTAGAAGTGCATGTGACAAAAAGGATGGAATTATTAAAAATCTAAGATGCAAGAGATTGGCCAATAAATTGTGAGATACTTGATGTTTTTAACTTGTAGAATGATATAAATAATAGTATTTCTATTTTTACATTTAATGTAATTAGTTTTAACTATTATTAATTTTGTAAGAACGATTATGAGGAGCAACTGTTGCAAGTTATGTTCCAATCTCAAGAGACGCATAATATATCAACTACCACATCGAAATCATGAAATTTGATTGGATTTGTCAAGCAATCCTACTTTTTTCATTTTACTCGTAGCTCAAGCTCCAACACAGAGGTGATCGAGCAGTATAAGAAGCTAGAAATGATAGAGTTTAAGTTATTTGAGTAGGAAGAGATCATAAGAAGTCAAGCTAGAGGGAATTCCATCTCCCATGGGGAAGAAAATTTGCCTTTTATGGTGGAAAAATGCACCAATGTAAAGGCAAGTTGTAGAATTCATACCATACTACTACCACCTATAGAGTCGCCCTCGTTAGGTCTTGGTGAGGGTGAACCTTACCTTCTTCTAACATGATCAACAACTGAGGAAGGTCAAATATTTAGTTAATTGTCATTGTGGGTGGAGGGGCAAGGATGGATGATCTCTCCACGAAAGTCGTTCACTACATGATGCTTGGGAAGGTAATGTGCATGTTACAATTTATATGTATTGTGTGAAAGATGTGGCTTTGCCTTTCTTAATAAAGGACAATAAGGATGTGAGCGATGCTCTCAGAGGATTTATGGCTTGGCTCAAAGCATGGATTCAAAATTGGGTTATTAAGTCAACAAAATTTCAATTGACTAACACCATCGGCCAAGCAAACAACCTATAGGGCCTATGGATGAGCCAATCAAGGGAGGTCATGGAAAGAAAATGAGGGGCAAAAAGAGACAACAAAAGGAGGATATAATGGAGATGACACAACCAATAGATGATTTGGAAGGTTTACCTCCAAAAATAGCAAGCTTATATAGGTACTTGAAACAATCCATGGACGCCTCCAACATAATTAGAATTACTATGCCTTATGACATCACCCAAATTAAGGATATGTCCTATTTTATCACTATCGATGATATTGATTTGTTTGCCAGGTTAACTCAAATTATTGCGAGCTGTGTCATAGCAAACATGAGGCATGAAACTATATCTATTCTTTTCATTAATTATCAACAATCTTTTAATTTTTTACTTTTTACTTGTTACTTGTTGTCATCTAACAATCTTTGTTTTTTACATGTTTCTAGAGTACCATTGCTATGTTAGAAATCAACTCAAAACTATAGGCTCATCAACCCCATGATCACTTCCTATGCACTAGTCCAAACTGAGGTTGGGATTGAAGAATGAGCAAAGATGCTCTGTGAGTTTGTAGATAAAGGAGGAGTTGGCTGATGTTATTTTATGTCATATAATGGAGGGAGTCCTTGAATATTGGCCCTCATTTACCCCTCTAAAAGATAGGGTAATATGGTTAGATCTACTTGGCCAGTACGTACGTCCCGACTACAAAAGGATGATTTAATTAGAAGTGTATTCTTCTAAACTACATTATCTATTTTTGCTAATAAAATAACATATATTTTTTGATTGATTGTAATTTAACCAATTGTATTTATGGCCTTCAACAAGCAGAAGTTGAAAAAAAACTCAAGACTTCTTCAATACATGTTACGGATTTACTAAAATTTTACGAGCAAAAGTAAGCATTATATATATACTTATTGAATTGTAATTAAAAATGCATGAATTCTTATTTAAACTAATATATATATATATATATATATATATAGATGTATGTATCTTTCATCCTTTTTAGACTATACCTCAATGATAGGGAAACAAAGAATGATGTTATTTTATGCTAAGGTACATAAGAGATGTAAATGGGGGGACACAAGCCATGACAAGCTAAGAATTTTATACCATGACTATTTGAGTGAGATGATGGATGAATGGGGACAATACGTACAACAATACATAGGCATGTAAACTATACATTTTATTGAATTCTTAAATTTTGTTTTGTTATATTTTGTTATGTTTAGTTTTTATAAATTATTGCTAAATTACATCATCAGTAAATTGTGAGGCTAATTAGAACAAATTAAACATGGGAAGGCTATCCGTGGACAGAAGAAATAAAATCTGGTCATATTTTGGTAGGGCAAGACATTAGACGACGGTTTCCTCAATAATCTGTTGTCTAACGTAAATAGCAAAGCATTATGATGGTGAACTAGATGACCGTTGTCTTATTTTTAGACAATGGTTTTAAATTGCCGTTTAACCTTCTATCTGTACTAATATATGATGTTTTAGGTTTGTGCCTTTTTGATGCAAAGTTGTTTCGGCTATATTGTTTTTGTTACTCTCCTACTGCTGTGTTTTGTTTATTTCTTGTCATTTATATTGTCATGTCACTTAAGAATTTAGGGGCCATTTGGTATTGTTTTCAAAATAGGTGAAAATATTTTTATTTTATAAAATGAGAATTTTTTGAAAATTGTGCTGAGAGCGTTTTTAAAATTTTTGCCACAAAAAAAGTGCAAAAACATTTCTAAAAATTCTGAGAACAAAACCAAACAGGCCCATGTGTCGTTTTGTTATTCTATCAGCTTAGTTTAAAGACATAACATGTTTGGGAAGCAAGTTTCAATACCAAAGTTTCAATGGCTATAGTGTAAAACTCTCACAAGTTACTATGTAAAATAAAAAGACACTAAAGTAATAAGTTTTCACATGCTACAATGTTTAAGTTCTAACTTAGTTTTTAAACATTCTCATAAAACTCTTAAGGGAGAAGCTATTTCCTAGTTTTGCTAGTGCTGCTATTTTTCTAATGTAAGCAGACTTTTGGAGTGAGCTTCTTTATCAATCCAAGCTGCATTACACATTTCCAACTCCACCTTATACCATTTTTCAGGTTGTTCTACGTTTTTTGGGAACATATTGATTAGTTAAAAACAAAAGAAAAAAGCAAAAGAGTCCTCTCAAAAAAAAAATTTATAGATAGCTCCGTTAAAGTTGTTGGAATTTTTAAATGACATAACACATTGGAGCAAGGGCTGAAATTTCTCGACGGGGATTTGATTTCTGTGTAAAGCTTTTAGTTGTTTTGTAATGTATATTATCTTTCAAGGTGTTAGAATCTTAGGAATCACTTGCATTTTTGCACACTGCAATGTTACAAAGCCGATGCCCACGTACAGACATTTTTGCCCTACGTACTATTATTTTAATTGTTGGATTAATTTTTTTAGAATGTGATATGTAATTATTCATGTTAAAAATTTACAACACGTGACGTAAAATTGTTTTTAGTCATAGATCAAGCTATTGAGAAGTTAGTCTAACAGTTAAAATAATAATATCTACCATTAGAGTAAAAATGCCTATCCTACTATAAGTTTTGCTTCATGTGGTGTCTCATTTTTTTTTTCTTTCTCGAGTTTCTTATTTAGATCCTAAAACATTCTTGCACAAATACCGCACGGACAAACCATCTAAGATTATTGAAGAGAATTAAGATCTTATTAGCTAATCTGTTTAAAAAAAAAAAAAAAAGAACAAACAGTACTCAATTTAAAGCTTACTTATGGAAGAGTTTTTTTTTTTTTTTTTGTAAAAATTTTTTTTAATAAGTAATTCATACGTAGACTGAAGTTGGGGTATTTTTCTTTTCAATAAAAAAAGAAAAATAAATAAAAACAAATAAAACAAAAGGGTTTTGGATACTGTGATGCAAAATATTAGGATATTAAGATAAAAAATAATTCGTTGAACAAGTAGTTCAAGATATGGAGGAAATTTTGTAAAGAATTTGTACTTTGAGGTTTCAAGCGCTTGATCCTACATTAATTGAAGCCATTCCTTAAGCCTATTGAGCTGCAAAGAAATGGGCAGGCTTGTGAACCAAGTATAAAGCCAAACAAAAGAAGAAAATCCTTCCAACCATTTTTAACATCAAACTTTAATCACCCAGAACATCCTTCCAACCAGTTTAACATAGAACTTTAATCACCCAGATCCATATACATGTACGGCCGGCCACATTCATATATGCATACACACACACACACACACACACACACACACACACATTGTGATGAATTGTATTGAGTTCTGTCTAATTAGTACATGAAAAATGAGAAGTATCCAATGCAATATAATGAAGCTACTTGATTAAAAAAAGGGGTGCCCTTCTAACCTGACAGTGAATTAGGTATTGATCAATCCAAATTCATGCAAGAAAGAACAATAAAACTTTTGTTTTCTCTTATTTGGGACGTCAAGAAAAGAACTGTTCTATTCAGCTTCATACGAAGCGTAGATACAAGGTGGTTTTCAACGTAAGAAACCACCTTTTGTAGAGCACACTGCATCTCTTGCGAAGCTCCAACAATTTTTTGGTCACAAAAATGTTCAAAGAGCCTTAGGGGTTGGCCTTAACAAACTAGCTAATCCCGGAAAGCTGGCTCGCTAGTGATGTTGAGGATCTGGTCCTCCTGGCGAAATTCTCTCCGGTCCTGCTCGGTCAAGGATCAGCTTCCTCCGGTGAAGCTCGAGTTTTGCTCGGTCATACCCGAATTTTCGCAAGAAAAGTTGACCACCATCCATTCTATTATCTGGAGTGGCTGGGAAAGATTCTTTAGCAAAACGCGCATCTGAGCTCCATACAAAGTTTGGTAATATGAGAAGAAACAGCGTCATCAAAAGCATTGCTTTTAGAAAGGCAGACTTCAGCATTTTTGTATAAAAAGATTTTAAATGATAAAAAATAGTAAGGAAGTATAGATGACAAAAGGGAGAAGAGCAAAAGGTATTATACCAATAGATTCTATATATAATAAATTATGATCATGACTCATGAGAGGCTGCTACTTAGAAGTATTGAGAATTTTACTGTACGTCTTAAAATATAATATATCAATGTGGTTCTCTTTTAAATTGGACTCAAATCATCTATCTAATTTTTGGTGCTTTAAATGGCATCTAACCAAATTATGTTATGACACGTCATTTAATATAAAACATGTCAAAGTCAATTAAATATTATTTCAAAACTTTTTAAATGATGTGTCATAATATGATTAGTTAGACACTAAAATTAAACATAGCATTTAAATCCTTTGAAATCATTATTTGTCTAAAATTCTATCGATTTAGTATTTTTTTTTTGTTTTGATAAGATTTTGACAGGTTCAAATATTTTAAAACATGCACTATTGATGGGTATACGAAACTCAAAAAGTTTCATAGAAGTGCATGTGCAACTGGTTAGTGACAAACAGATATTGGAACATCTTGTAACCAGATAACTTTCAATTCAGTCCAAGTGCTTTTCCTTTGCCTTTTTGGAGTTCTCTTATTTGTTGTACACACCCAAATATGCAAATTTCTCTATCCTCAATGGATTGCCTAGAAAAAGCATTTTTGAGTTGCAGTTTGTCCCTTGTAGAAAAAAAAATAAAATTGTATCATTTTCATTCTTCTGTCATTTCAAAGCTTTTCATTCTCACCCCACGATCTCAATATGTAGCAGCCGCACGCAATATAATTGGGTTTTGCCGACGTGGGATTTTATGGAATTATCCGCCTTTTTCATGACCATGAAAATCACCATGATCTCTTCTTTTTTGTTTGGATCTAACTTTTGTCAGTTTCTTTTTTACGGAAAAGAATCATTATTTTAATTAAGTTAAAAAAAAAAACATATAATCCAAGATAACTGATATAGGAAAGCATAACAAATGTATGGAATTAAGTAATAGATGAGATTAAAGAAGATTAAGACGGATTATCAACATACGTGTGCAACATCATTAATTCATTGAAAATTTAAAGTGCATGTATATCTTAGGCCAGCAGAAAGTCCTCTATAGTCTCTATATAAGCTTCCTAGTTGTAGCTAGCAATTTTGATTTTGTATTCAAGGGAGTCAATATTCAACTAAAGTAAGCAGATAAGCTTGAAAGCAATATGCCTAGATATACATTAGATGACTAGTACAAATAGACCATTAATCAATATATAGCTAATGAGCCTGAATTGTTAGGAATATTATCATCTTCATCCTTGTTTGCTTAGACACTTATCAAAAGTTTATCCAATGCCTTCGAAATCCTAACAACTGAAAGCGACATAAACTTTTTATCCTCTGTACCTACCAAGTGGCTGCGACCACATGCTTAAAGTGAATTGGAAAATTCATTCCTTTTATTTTCAGCAGAAGAACTCCCCCTCAAATTACGAAAATCTCCTATTTTTACTGAAGTCTTGGAAAATTTGGGGCTGGATAATCAATAGTCAGCTACTAAATTGTAGAGGCGTTATGACCCCATAGGGTTAAATAGGATTGCTCTAACCTGTTTTTCCATTGTCCTTACACCTTGTTCTGATTTTGCCCTTAAAGGTGAACGGCGATGATTCAAAGAGGATTACAAGAAGACTCATGAAGATTTTTTGAAGATTAAATAGATTAGAAATTTATTTTATTTTCATTTTTTCAATGGAGTTGTAATTTTCGAGAAATCCGGTCAAATCTGTCCTAATTGTCGAATTGAATATTCATGTTATGTTGATAATTTATTATATGTTCATGCATTATAATATGTCATATTAGTTCTAGTGTGCTAATTCATATGTTTTATAATATACCATGCATACATGCACATTTATTTATTTTCTTAAAATTGTTTTAATTATAACTATAGAATATACGCTATAAATTAATTCAATGAGATTAAATTGACTAACGGCTGTAAATTTGATTTGCAAAATTGTATCATTATATGAAATTGAATTTAAGAATTTCATATATCTAGAAATATAAAATGTATATATTTTTAGAAATTGTAAACAATAAGATGATTTACAAAATAAATACACATCTGCAAAATATTAAGTGAGAGAGGATTCTATGACAATATGACTCACTGGTCTACACCATTAGAATAACATTGTAAGGTTTAGATGGCACCTCAAAATGGCATTGATTTCATCCTCCCTATAGAGAGTGTCCATTTAGATCGATACAAGGTTGTTCTTCCTAGCGATAGGAATTCGAGATATACTTCTAATTTGACCTACCCCACAGTGACATTTTAGAGTTAAGTCTTTGGAATCCAAAATATTAGGTTACACTTATAAAGATGTAATTAAATGTTAATTGCATTTTCGACCAAAATAACTGTAGTTAATAAATGTGAAAATATGAGATTTTGAATATTAATTAATTGAGAGTATTTTGGTTTGATTTGCAACTAATTTGACCTACCTTATTACGGCACTTTGTTTGTTGTAAGTCGAATTATTGTTGGCTAAGTTTAATAAACATATTTTTATGTATTATTTAATATGTATCCATGCATCATATTTACTATGCTTAAAACTCATTTATTTGCTTTATGATATTCATGCGTGCGAATTGAATGCTTATTTATTTCTTTTCCAGTAATATGTCTATTCCCGTTGTCAATCTACTCACATTTGAACAACTTACTAGCGAGAATTATGCCAAATAGAAAAAGTAACATGAACCTGATGCTTGTTAATGACGATTACAAGTTTGCCCTCCTAGAGGAATGTCCTCTAGACTTCGTGGCAAATGCTAGATTAGCTTATGAGAATGCTTATGCTCTTTGGTAGAATGCCAACCAGGAAGCCAAGTGCCATCTCTTGGTTGGAAAGTCTAAAGTGTTTCATAAGAAGCACTAGGAGATGGATACTAATGATATAATCTAGTCACTGGATGTCATGTTTGGTCAACCGAACAAGAAGGCTTGTCTTAATGCTACGAAGTTGTTCTTGAGCAATAAGATGAAGCCTGGCACCCCTTCGTGTCCATATGCTCAATATAATTAACCATCTACATGAGGCTGAGCTTAATGGATTGCTGATCTTAATGGAGCAATCATTGATAGGAAACGTAAGTAGGAATGATCTTAGAAAGTCTAAGTCTCACCTTTTAGTGGTTTAAGGCCAATTAAGTCATGAACAACATGCAACTCACTCGATTGTTGAACAAGCTCCAAAAATATGAATCTATTCAGGTTGCAAAAAGTAGTGAGGCAAAGTTGCAGAAGCCAGTCCTTCCAAAAACAAGAAGAGGAAGAACAAGAATGCTATGAAACCTAAGTCAAAGAAGAACAAGAAGAAGCCTAAGAAGGCTAACAAGAGCAAAGAAACAAACTCTAAAATGAAGGTCAAAGGAAAATGGTTCTACTCTGATCAACCAGACCATTAAAAGAAAAACTATGAGAAGTATCTCAAGGAGCTAAAGAAGAAGAAAAATAACGTAAATGTGATATACTAGTTCTAGAAATATGTGTAGTAGATAATAAGTTCTCAACCTAGGCAATTGACTCGGGAGCCACTAACCATGTTTGTTCATCTTTGCAAAGTCTTAGTTCTTTACAGGAGCTTGTTGATAGAGAGTACATGATGGTCATGGGCAATGGGGTTAGGGTTTTTGCTAAAGCAGTGGGAGAAGTTAGACTTTATTTTAAGAATAATTATTTAGCTTTGAACAATGTTTATTTTATTTTGGGTTTTAGAAGAGATTTTATTTCTATTTCTAGATTAAATGAACAATTATTTAAAGTTTCTTTCGATAATGACTTTTTTTTTTATTTTAAAGAATGATTTAGATATACGTTCTGGAAAACTAAATAATGGTTTATATTTTCTCAAACCCAGTCCTAAACTACTGCTAAATACTGAAATGTTCAAAGTAGCTGAACCTAAAAGTAAAAGGCAAAAGATTGCTCATGATAATAACACATATTTGTGGCATCTTAGGCTTAGACATATTAACCTATACGGGATTGATAGCCTAGTAAAGGATGGTTCTTTGAGGGATCTAAAAGTTAGTAAACTCCTAGTTTGTGAATCATGTCTAGAAGGTAAAATGACAAAGAGACTTTTCTCACTAAAAGGTCAAGAGTCAAAGAACCTCTTGAGTTAATACATACCGATATATGCAGACCTTTATATGTCCGAGCAAGAGGTGGGTATAAATATTTTGTCATATTTATTTATTATTATTCTAAAATGGTTACACTTATCTAATACACGGGAAATCTAATACTTTTAGAAAGTTTAAGGAATTCCGTGCGGAAGCTAAAAAAAAGTTAGAAAAGCAAATGAAAGTGCTTCAATCGGATCGAGGTAGTAAGTATCTGGACACGGAGTTCGTAGACCATTTGATGGAAAACTGAATATATTCACAACTCACCACACTTGGAACACCGTAGCAAAATATTCTTCCCAAAGGAGAAGTCAATTGCTACTCCACATGATGAGATCAATATTGAGTTATTCTTCTCTTCCCATGTCTTTCTAGGTCATATCTTAAGAACTACAGTTTATATTCTTAACTTGGTTCCTTTTAAGTCAATATCTAAGACGTCTCTAGAGTTGTGGATGGACAAAAGCCTAGTCTAAGGCAAATCTACATATGGAGGTATCTAGCACATGTGTTATAGTCTAGGATCAGGAAGTTAGAACCTCGTTCGGAAGTCTGCATCTTTGTAGGTTATCCTCAAGGTACACAAGAAGGTTGTTATATAGTCCTTAAGAAAAGAAGGTATTTGAATTGACAAACACCACTTTTCTTAAGCACGACTATATGAAAGAGTTCAAACCAAAGAGCAAAGTTCTTTTGGAAGAGTTATTTACTGATCAAATCGGTACACAGCCAACAAGAGTTATCAACGAGCTGACAAGAGTTGTCAAATGAAAAATTGAAAAGGCCATAAGTTCTAGTTAGACACCTTCAATGCTTTGTTGTAGTGGGAGGGAAATTAGATTACTTGCTCTTATCAAGGATAAGCACAACTAGTCATTGTGAGTGACGATGAGGAAGGTCCATTGACTTATAGGTCTATAATGGGAGATCCTAACCAAGAAAAGTTGCTAGAAGCCATGAAACTAGAGATGGAATCCATGTATTCTAACTCAGTTTGGGAACTTGTTGATCCTTTTGAAGGGGTAAAACCTATTCGGTGCAAATGGATCTATAAGAGAAATAGAGAAGTAAATGGGAAAATGGAGACTTTCAAGGCAAGACTAGTAGCCAAGGATTATACCTAGAGGGAGGGAATCAACTATGAAGAGACTTTCTCCTCGGATGCTATGCTTAAGTCCATTCAGATACTCTTACCTATTGCTGTGCATTTCAATTACGAGAGTTGACAGATGGACGTCAAGACAACTTTTTTGAACAGCTATCTTGAGGAAAGCATCTATATGGTGTAACCAGAGTGTTTTATAGCTGAAGGCCAAGAGTAGAAGTTCTGCAGGCTACAAAAGTCCATTTATAGACTTAAGCAGGCTTCTAGATCATGGAACATTAGGTTTGATGATACTATTAAGTCTTATGCTTTTTAACAAAAGCAAGATGAACCATGTGTCCACAAGTACAAAAGAGAAAAAAAGTAGCCTTCTTAGTATTTTACGTTGATGAAATTTTGCTCATTGGGAATGAAAACGAATCAATAAGTAAAGGAATGGTTAGCCAGTCAATTTCAAATTAAAGATTTGGGAGAGGCAAGCTATGTTCTTAGGATCCAGCTTATTTGGAATAGCAAGAAAAGACTTTTGGCATTGTCTTAGGAAATATATATTGACAAGGTGCTTGTCAATTTAGAGTCATATAGCTCCTGAGAGAGAAATGTTCTCAGCTTTGCTATTTTTGCCCTTGTAATAAGATATTTGGAGTGAACTTCCTTATCCTTCCAATCCGTGTGATGCATTTCCAGCTTTGCTTTATCCCATTTTTTGGTTCTTCAATACTTTTTTCTTTTTCTTGAAATTATTTCATACTTACTGAAACTATTTTGCATAAATTTCTCAACTTTATGCAATAATAATACGATTATCTACATTAAATTTTAGAAATTATTTGTCAATTATGATATTAGGTACCAAAACTGTTAGAAAACTAAAGTTCAACCAATATCTTTTAAAATTAAAAGTTCAAAAACTAAATTGGTACAATACTTGTTGTGTAGAGACTAAAAGTATCAACTATGTAGTAGAAGCATAGTTATTAAAAAAAAAAGCATTTAAGCTTTAGTTTTATTTTTTATGATAAAAATAATTATAATTTTGTAGTCTAAATAGTATTAATTTTTGTTTATCAAAGTAACAAGATACAATAAACATATTGATTAGTATGCACATACAATGACTTTCTTTTGAAATAGGTACTTGTATTCCAAATTAAGCAGATACACATACTAATGCTGACCTTGATATACAAGGACACTTAATCCCAACAACTGTTAGGATAGATGCCCTCAAAGCATATGATGTTTTGTATAGGACATATTTATACATAAATAAAGTGAATTTTTCTTCATATTTGTGTAATTCTATTTTGAATACTTTATAGATATTATTAAAATTTTATAATTATCTATATAACCTTAAATATTGTATATAAATGTTATATGCAAGAGAATAATTTTAAGGATGATAATTAAAATACTCAATAATATATAATCAATTATTCAGTATAAGTATAGAGTCTTTAATTCAACATTACTAGTGCACATTATTTCTATTAAGAATGGAACAGTCTTATTCGAATTGTTAATTTGATGAGTCATTAAATGAGTACATTGTACATAATAAAATTTTATTATGTAGGACTAGAACATGATGTGATATGAACATCAAATAATTTTTATTAAATCAACTTCTATTCACATCAACCAATGATCATATATATAGTGATCTTAATCTTGAGTTATTAATAGACTCTTATTAATAGAATCATGTCTTTGATTCACTTAGTGCGAATTCAAAAATCTAATCATGTCCCTTGTATTTTGGAGGCATAATAAAGTAAGTAACCAGGAATGTTAATATTACAAGATGGAATCCATTTCTTTTCTAATGAGAAATACATAAATAATTCTCTTAAGCATTGATTCAGGTCTTAAATACTATGAATGCTCAGTTCATGATTAAGTTCATGAATTTATTATTCATTAAAGAATCAATGATACTCAAGGATAAAGAAGTAGTTAGAGGGATTAACGGATTTTATCTATCTTTAATTATAAATTATTTATGAAGGATCAACTTATATGAAATGACTGTATCAAACAGACAACTCTAAGAAATGAGTAATTAAATATCTATAATTTTCAAGAGTGTAATTCCAAGTATTTAGTAGAGTTACAATGGAATTAATGAAAGAGTAATATATTAATAAAAAAGAGTTTAATTAATATATTAGTTTTATTAGAGTTTGAAATTATGAGTCCGTTAATCCCCTGCTATCTTTGTAAACACTGTTTAGACAAGTAGAATTATTGGTTTAAATAATTAATTTAAAATTATAAAATTCTAAATTAAATATCATTCAAAATAATTAATTATGAATTAATTTATATTTATTAAATAATTAGATTATTTAATAATATAATAAATAATTAATTTTGGAAGATACACAGTGGGACGGTCCCAATGTGTGTGGCACCAATGATAATAAGGGATAGTCCCTTGTGCATATCAAAGCTTATTTACCCAGTTTTTATTTTTAGTATTTCTAATTTTGAATAAATATGATTTAATTCAAATATAAAAAGTTAAATTTGGAAACAAATGAGATTGGGTAACATGTAGTATTCTCACCTACATTGTATGGAGAATGATGCCACATGTACAAAGATTGTCTCTGTGTGTGGTGCCTACCACAGTGTAAGGAATGTGAAACTTATGTGATTTTATTTTAATTAAATATTTGATATTAAATTAAAATAAGAAGACTTTTCAAAATAAATTAGCTTTCTAATTGTCTATGAATAAAGGCCTCCTTTATTCATTTATGGGCTACTTATGAGCCTTGAAGAGACTGAAAATACTATACAATGTTCCTTCCTCATTGGCGTGTAAGAGAGAGAGAATGTGAAGAATATTTCTTCATCTTAAGACCTGCTTTACTCACGTGCTGAGATTAACGGTGACTTAAATTAGTTGAGTGATCCTTTAGAAACCATATTCCACCAGCACCTAATGTTCATCCATTTAGTGCAGAGGACTAAGCGAGGAAGACGATAGTTAGTCTAATAAAGAATGTCTTTTGCGATTTGTTTGCTTCTAGTTCATTTTCACCTATTGCAGTAAGGAAGGTTTTATATATTTATTTATGCATTAAATTTATATAATCTAAACATTCACAAATCCAGACGATAGGTTATATGACAGTTAGTTAAACCATCGTCTAATCCACAATCGTAATAGGTAGTATACATTAGACAACGTTTTAAAGCTGTGGACTAATATAAAAGTGAACTACCAGGTGGGCACATTAGATGATAGTTTTAGTAAAAACTGTCGTTTAAAGTGCACATGGGAGACAGTTTCACTAAAAACTGTTGTCTTATGTGCCACTTTAAATGATGGTTTTTGCAAAAACTATTGTTAAAAGACTTGAAAAATTTAAAAAATACATATTTTCACCGAAACAATTTCTTCTCAAAGAATAACTTTAATTATTGTTCATAAATTTATGTACTCTTTTTTGATAAACTTGATTTGTATCCAACATATAAAAAATACATAACGATTTTCAATGACATACATAATAAATATTCATATAACCAAAACATGTCAAGAATCATAGGCAAAGTTTATCCACAAAATATAATAACAATAACAACATCATCATCAACAACAACAACAAAATACTTAACCAAACACAAAGGAAAACTCAAAATTCGGAAAAAAAAAAAAATCAAATGAAGGAAATTTTAAAAGATTCTAAATGTATTGAAATTTTGATGCTTAAGATGGAGACGGCAGCAGCGACGGTGAGTCACGGCATCTGAGATAAGGGAGTAAGGAGTAGAAAGATGAAAGAGAGAGTGGGATAATAGAAGGCGTTTAAAGAAAGAGTTAGAAAGTGAGGAAGAAGCAGTAGGAAGAGGGAGGTAGAGAGAACTTAGAGAGAAGATAGGGAATTTAAGATAAAAACATTAGAGTTGGTAAATTTAATAAAGGGGAAAGAGTGTTCAAAATTTTAAAAAGTGATGAGAAACTTTCAAAATTTTCAGTAAATTATTGTCTAATATTCACGAAGAAATTTTGAAAACATAGAAATTACTGTCTTGTATTTTTTTTTAATAAATAAGACGACAGTTTTCAATAAAACGTAGTAAAATAGACGCCGTCTAATATTCTATTTATAGTAGTAGTTCTACAAAAGTCTTAAGAAAATTTTTGTTATACATAATCTACACTACAACCATGTTTTTGCTATTTTTGTGAAAATTATTTTCCAAAACTAACAACTACTAACAAGACAACAAGTCCTAATCTAAAAGGTATACTACATATTATATATTAGGCTGGCGCCATAGTTATTTGAATAGCAGGATTATAACTGGACGGAATTTTCTTAAAATTATCTTCTGCCAAAGAAAGCAGACTCCCGGACAGCTTAGATAATGGACTTTCATACTATAAGGATAAGTATGTTGCATTAGTTAATTCTTCAATGATATATCTAGAGCTAGTCAGACTAGCTCGTAGAGAACTGAGAAACTCCACCTTTACACTTGGACAGACGTCAAAACGATACCCTATAAGATACTATTGATTAGTAAATAATAGTCACACTTTGCCAAAGCAAGGGGAAGTAGCACATGCACACCAGTACTCATAGATAACTTGGATTAAAAAAAAAATTAAATACTTTGCGAAAGTCAAAGTATATATATATATATATATATATATATATATATATATATTCCTTTTATCATCTCAATATAACAATGATGAGATGAAGAATGTTTAGGCATTATCACGTTCAATTACCAAAGTGCTAGCACTTTTTAACATTTTTAATCAACCTCTGCCGAAAGCGTGATCGCACTTCACTTCTATCAACGAAATGTTAGACAAATGCAAATATATATACTATCTTGAATCAATTCATTCATTCTTTTTGGTGGTGGCGCCATTGTGAAAATGAGGTCTTATTTAGAGTCTTGGTCATCAACTCACAGGTTAAGGATTCAAGTCCCCATCGCATACAAGAGTGATTTGCGCAAGTCCAGAAGCATGAAGAGAGCATTAATTCCATTTTTTCAAGGCAAAAAAGAAAATGGTTCCTTTTTTTTTTCTTCTTCTCACTCTTAATTAGAGTGAGATATTCATTTTTTTTTAAGTGAGACATTCAAATTTTTAGCTCAATATTGAAAAGTAGAAATGTGAATTTACTGCTAGACAATACTTGCAATTACTGTACCATTTAATTCTAACCCTTATAGGCAGTACTCCGTCTAATCCCTCCCCATGAGGGAAAAATTAAGAAAAGAAGAAGAAGAAATGAAAATGTGATGAAAATTCAATTTGTCACCATAGCACTTGGTGATTTTAACTTCCATTTTATCAAATTCATTTCTAGTTATATCTTTCGGGGCTATTTCTGTTTTAAGGAAAAAAAAAAATGTATAGGTTATGAATTTGGAGTTGGCATTAGAAACATCGGATCTTACATATTATTTGGATTACCCTCAATTCAACAAAATTTCTTTCAGCAAATTACAAAGACTATGCTTCAAATAACAAAGACTTGTCTTGTCTCCGATGGTTGTGTTTACAACTACAAACTACGATTAATATAGTTTGCTGTAGTCAATATCAACTAAGTTAAAATGAAAAATACATTTCTGGTAAGGATTTTTGGTGTTATTAGAACATTTACTATCACAATTGTGGCCATTTGTTCTTTAAAGCTTTCTTGGTAGATTAGTTTTTTGAATTTAACTTTCCGACCGTTTTGGTTCTTAATCCTAAAAATGATGATGAACTTTTGATCTTATGCAAATCACATAATAGCTTAATTAAAATGTTATAAGATCAATCACATGAGGTCATTTAATTTAGTTTTATTAATTTTCAAGAGTAACAATGATAATATTTTGCTTGACGTGATTGAAACTTTTTAAGTTAGCATGCGTGTAAAAACGATTACGTCTATTAAATTTTAAAGAGTCATCAACTTTTATATTATGATCAAGAATGGCCAAAATAAAAAATAAATAAATAAGCTGCTGTTAAAAAAATCCAGAAATAAAATCATTTCACAATACCGACAATTCATGGATTAAATATATTAAAAAGCACACTTTTATGGGGAGAGGATGAAATTTCTCGCTACAACATGATGGCCACCATAGTTTTGTTACAAATAAATATATAGTTTCAGTGTTAGACATCTGCACTCTTTTGCTAAAGTATATTGTGATTAATAGGTGAAAGTATTATAAATATTATGAACCCATATTTTTTCTCTCATTTCAATCTTCTGCTGGATGATTCCAAGATGAACTCCGTCATATTCTCCATATTGTAATTTGTTATATTTGTATTAATGGAGCACCACCATCAATTTTACTGCTCTAATAACGGAGATGATTTTCCAATTTTTGTCATGTTTGCGCGTCTAATTTACGAGAGTTCACTCTTTGTAATGTTGTTAGTGACCTTGTGTCTTGGGTTTTTTGTTCTCAATCAATCGAAATTTTTTATTGATTATAGAGGTATTGTTGAAAAAGTCATTTATATGTTCAATTGTTGATGCACTTTTTTAGTTTCTCATTGTTGAAACTTGATACATATATGATATTTTCTTATGTGTGTCATTTAAATTTATTAAGGAATCAGTTTGTGGTCGGGATTAAGTCTACCTACATTACATGGTTATTTGTGTCAACATACTTACTTAAAATATATACATATATATACATATATATATATTATTGTGCCAACAATATTATCTCATTCAACTTTATATGATTTACTCTTTTTAATTTCTTAATCTAAACTTTGTTGTCGTGTCATGATTGGCACATTAATGAGCTAGAAACTAAAACATATATATAAGTGTAGTTTTAATGGTTATGTTTCTAATAGATACTGTTGTTATCAGTCGTTTAACGAAAATCTAATGGTTGTAACAAAGTGAATGGCTGACTAAAAAAATTTATGATAATTAATGAGATTGAATTATTATCATACTATAAATCACACCGACAAAACCTAGAGTTTTACGAAGTACAATACTGTTAGGAAGGTCCATTTATGGTCCAAAATCTAGTTAAAAAGCATTATCAACCAAGCAAAGAGTAACCAATGGCCCCTGGATCCAACGACATGGTGTAGAATTTGGATCATAAAGCATTGTCGTACTAAAGACAACGTCAGTCTAAGACCAAAGTCATGTACTTGTATGTGTGTGTGTATATATACATATATATATGTATATATATATATGGAAAACTATTAACAAGAAGCTAATTGCTATTACGAGAAAACGAAGATGACAATCAATGATGGTAGGGATCGGGGCCACCGGGACTGACTCTCTTGGACTCGAAAACCCTTCCACTTCCTCTTCCAGCCTGCCTTTCAATGCTTTCCTGCAACGCTTGTTGAGCACTTGTCGCCAATCTGCGGCGGCCAATACTGTTTGGAAATGTACCTAAACAAGTACGACCTTCAGAATAATTTGTTGAAAAAGAAAAGATGATGAACAACAGGCAAAAACAGACAGTTTTCACATTAGCCATTATCCTATTAATAATATTGAGTAAGTGTAGAGGTTTGAGCTTTGAGTGGTTGGATATATATGAGTTCCAAGGGATTAAATGGGTCAAGCGTGCACATAAAGAATTAGTTTAATATTGGAGATGGGAATAGCATTATATGTATTTAATTTTCATTGCTGCCTGCTCAACCATAAGGCAATTTACACAATTGCATTGGAGAACATGAATATAGTATTACTTTTTTTAGTGTTATATATACATGCATTAACTTAGGTATACACCTTGTCTCAACAACCTTTTTTCTACACGCACCTTGAGTTAAAGTCTCAACCATGTCTTTTCCATTAAACTTTTTTTTTTTTTAATTTTTCTTGAGGTCAATATTTTTCTAGTTTCAGCGTGCAACATATGAACGCCGACTTTACCGCCAATCTACTCCTAGCGTAGGATCCTAGTCAGATTGTACTGTAATAATTAATAGAAAAATCATTTTCAAACCCTATGAGGTCAAAATCCCACTATTCACAATCGAAGATATAGTGTACTTTTTAAAGTGGGCTTACTGTTTTGTTAATAGTAGGGTTATAACCTCATGAGGTCAAATAAGATTGTTCAAATTAATAATCAAGCCTCCTTCTTCTTGCTCTTTATATTTACATACATATATATATATATATATATATATTTCGAACGAGAAGATCATAGGTGTCATCTTTTGTCCATCCTTTTGTCAGTTTGAAATATCAAGACCCACCTATAAAACAAAAAAGACATAACCTAATTCTACTTGAAAAAGGAGTCAAATTTTCACTTACAACACCACACGTCTAATATTGCATAACATACTAATTGGTAGGACTCCTAAGAAGGAAAAAAGAAAGACATTCTTATTGCTGCACTAACCGTTGATGATAATCAAGTCGATCATTTTTGACCAGACTAACTTGTCGTCTATCGGCATGTAGATCCTCACAAAATAGGTTAATAGAACTAACATTTAAATTGGAGTGGATGAAGTTATAAAGCTAACAAAGAGATTAAAAGTTTATATAAAGTAACAAACGAGACACAAGATTAGTAGCTAATTAGAATATTAATGTTTATAACCCTTAGTTTTTAACTAATATGTATCCACAAATGACAAAACAACTTAGAGATATAGATTATTACAAAGTAATAAACCACACAATCTTGTATGTGAAATTTTAAGTCATAGATTAATGCTGATTTTCGTTAAATATAAATCACCATTGCATGCCATCTAAGCCTACGTTTTGATGCTAATTAAATAAAGAGAAATTGCACCAAACAGCAAATTTTATTAGTTTGTTAGTAAATTATATCAAATGTTTTGAAAATGTGAAATAAATAGCAGATTCATATAATTTAGTGTTTTAAAGTAAACAAAAACCCAAAAATACCCCTAAAGAATCAGATTTTATTTTTTTTGTCTTCTTTTTCTCTCACTTCCCCTTTCTTTCTCTATGTTGGTCAATAGAGCTGACATGGCTATGCCCTCTGATCTAAGCATCGAGAAGAGAGAGGATGATGAACACCGGACAAGGAGCATCGATGAGCAAAGAGTAAGCTCTGAGAAGATTGCGTTTGCAACTATGAAAATTCGTGACGGTTTCATCATTGACAACAATGAGTTGGTGATGATCTCCATTCCTACAGGTTTTTGAGTCGATTGAAGACGGTTGTGATAGATGACACGCGATGAATGGGAAAGGGAGACGATTTTGGTGGCATGACTATGTTGTGAAATCTGACGATGACAAGCGTCAGCTGAGTGCATGCCTATCGACATTACAGAAATTGACTCAATCTGGTGTCAAAAAGGCAAGCAGTGTCATCGAAGGGCATTCGTGTGGGCGACATATGGCTGTTTGTGTCTAGAGTGCTGCTGGAGTATGGCGACAGCAATTTTTTTTTTTTCTTTCTGTTTTGGTTTTTCTTTTTTATTGTGGTTGTTTTTGATAAATCCTTGTATTTATCTGAAAATCCAGTATTTTTTGGCTAATGGCGATATCCCCTGTGGTCGGACAAGGTCACTAGTGTATTTTTTTTATTGGCATGAAAATACTGTATTTTTATGTTAATATAGTATTACCTGGCTGCCAACAACGTCACCAGTCCTAATGATATCTAGCAAATCCATGGGTAAATTTTTGTATTTACATGTTAATACAATATTTATAAGTAAATACTATATCTTTCAGTCGTCAAAATTTTGTATTTACATGTAAATATAGTATTTACAAGTAAATACTGTATTTTTTAACTGCTAGTGGTTTGGCAAAGTCACTGATAATTTTTTGTATTTATATGTAAATACAATAACTACAGGTAAATACTGTATAACCTGGCCGTCGGTGGTTGAAGAAAGTCATTGGCAAATATTCGTATTTACATTTAAATACAGTATTTATGGGTAAATATTGAATTTCGTAATCACTGAAAATTTTTTTATTTACATAAAAATACAATATTTACAAGTAAATACTCTATTTTTGCCGGCCACCAACAATTCAATGAAGTTGTTAGTAATTTTTGTATTTGCATGTAAATACAGTATTTACATGTGAATATAAGTAAATACTGTATATCCCGATTGCCGGTGGTCTAACAAAGTTATTGAAAAATTTTTGTATTTACATGCAAATACAGTATTTATATGTAAATATTGTATTTTCTAATCGTCAACTGGTAAATTTTTATATTTACATGAAAATACAATATTTACATGTTAATATAATATTTCTCAGATCCAGCGAGGTTATCGGCAAAATTTTATATTTCATGAAAATATAGTATTTATACGTTAATATAATATTTTTTGTCCCCAATCACCAGTCATGTCATCGGTAAATTATTTCATTATTTGAAAATATTGTATTGACATGTATATATAGTATTTCCCAGCCACTACTGGTGCCAGCAAAGGAGGAAGGTGAGAGATAAAGAGGAAAAAAAGGTATATATATTTTGAGGTTTTTGTTTTTAATTCCTCATAAGATATATCTCAATTTTGCATGATATGCTATTTATTATATATTTTGAAAACATAATATTATTTAATGACTCTCAACATAAATTTGCTATTTTGCTTGCGATTTTACTCTCTCTCTTAATTAAATAACATATGTCATGTCCAATAGAACTTTTAAGTTAGAATATATAGCATATCCCACTTGGAATAAATTAGTAACATCTTATTTATATTTTGGGTTTTAATGAATTAAGAGAGAATGAATAAAAAGGATGAGGGTTATTAAAGTATCACTAAAATATTTTAACTGATTTGGCATTTTTAAGACCGCCTTATTAAAGACTCAATTCCTATTTAAAGAGTATAATTAGGACTAATTCTAAAAAATGATCCCAACTTTACATTAACACTAGGTTTGGTAGGTGGGAGAGGGGTGGAGGAAGAGAGATGGAAGGAGATGTCAAATCTTTTGTTTGGCTAGAGAGAAAGGAAACTTAGAGGGATGTGGTCTCCCTCCTATCCTATCACATTGGACCCTTCTATTAGTAAAAGGATCTAAGCAATCCCTTCATATTAAGTTTTAAAAAGACTACTTTACTATCTAAATAAATTATTAACAACATATATATATAATTGTACTATTTAGCAATTTCTCAAATAAATATTAATCCTCCCAACTATCTTTCTATCCTACCAACCAACATGAAAGATTACTATAACTCTCTCTATCCTTTCTACTCTATGTTGGGGCTCTTTTATAGCGGGCCTTCATACGAGGGTGGGTGCAGACTTCGTGGTTTCTTTCTATTGGCTCAGGTTCTATAAACAAGAGCTGAAGCGGCAACACCATGGGTGATGAAATCTAGTCAAGTCTATGGCAGCTACTTCGGCGTTGCACATGGTTGAAGAGGGCTGCTTTAGGCTCACCTTGTGGTGGCCTTGGTTGGGGACTAAACCTAGGTAGCCCCGAGGACGTTACATCCAAGGGTGAGACTCGTTGTAATTTTGGACCCATTGGAGATGATAACTTTACAAAAGAGGCCTCCGAGCATGCACAGGGTATGGGAGGAACAAGAATAGTTATGAAGGAATTTTCCATGTACTTGAGAGTAAAGCTATGACACGCTTGATGAAATAATAGGGTTTGACAGACCCATGAGAAAGTGACTCCGATAGGTTGGTAGTTTAAGGCTTAAAGAGAGAAAGAATGGTAGTCTATCAATGGTGGCTTCGATCTTATTCATGTATAGGGATTATTTGGGACATGGAAATGGTTGATTTGAGGAGATTTGGTGATACTTTTGGTTTCCAATGAGATTGGGTGAGTGTCTTGGGTGTTCTTGAAGCTTGCCAAAAAATTAAAACTTTTGAGTTTTCTTGTGAGTAGGGATGGCGGATTTGGGTCATAGTGATGCTTTTCCTTAATGATGTTACGGTCGGGGATGAGGCTCGTGGGTGTTTGAGGTGGTTTGATGATGGTTTATGGTTATGGCTTGGTGATTTGAGCTTAGGAGAGGTGGTGACTCTGGATGTTAGGGAGGTTTTTGGGTAGAGATAGTGACGAAGAAGATGGTGATTATAGCGACTATATAGGTTTTCTCTTGGTTGTCTAAGTAGAATCGGGTTCATTAACCTCTTTTCAAGGGTATTTGAAAGGGTATTTATAGAGGAAAGTGAAGATCTAGTTTGGTTGGGACTCTTCCATTTTGAGTATTTGATTAGGGGTAGTTCCAGGTATAGTTCCGCGGAAGTAGTCCTTCGTGGCAACTTCCTGCGGTAGGAGATTTTCCCTTCAAGTTCAAATATGGTCTTTGAGCAGGGGACTAAACATGACATAAGCATTAATGGCTAGTTGACCTAGGAGTTCCATTCTAGGTGGCCTGCCACAAGAGTATCTATGTAGCAGGAGCTTTGCCTTACCATTTCGGACAAGGCTCAGACCTTAGGGTTGGGTTTCCCTTTGACTTGCCCTTGATTGAGGGAAATTTGTCTCCAGTTGTAGGAGTCACATGTCTCTATAGTAGAGTTTCCATGGGTGAGCTACTAAGGCCAATGTGGAGGGTGAGTTGGAGCGACGGGTGACCTGGCGCAATAGGTGGGCTGACACGTCAAGTGGGCCAAAAAATGAGCTTTTTCTAGTGTTGGGCTTAGGCTTATAAGTGGGTCTTTTTGGCTCTATTTTGCTCTAATTTCCTTGATAACTATTTTATTCTAATTCCAATTAGATTTAAAAATTCTTAAGTGAGTTGAAAGTCTAATTGGACAAAATAAAATGGGAACATTCATGTTCATTAACCTACCAAACCCCGACCCACTTGGAGGACCACGTCTTGTGGCTTAGGTCTACATGCCTTACCTTGGGCGATTTTATGCAACATGGGTTGAGCTTACACCATGTCAAAGAACAAGTATCAACACTCTCCATCCCTACTATCAAACGGACAGTAAATCTCATTTTGATCTCTAACATCTAAAAGGCTTCAAAACTGCTTTTGATTTATCTTGGTGTATAAAATCTGAATAGAATAGATCATATGACGTCGTTATGTTAGTTAAATGAAAGTAAAATGAAAAGTTCAAATGCTTTATGGGCTGGATTAACCGATAGAATAAAGATTTGCTATTATGTTGTCTCTTTCAGATATTTCTTTTTTTATATACTCTATATTGTGTCTTCAGTTTAAATTGACAATTGGCATTGGTCATCTAAATACCTTATAAATATATTTAAGAGTTTTGCTTTTTTTAATCTTATTTTTACTAATGAAAAACAAAACATCATAACTACACATTCAGCAAAGCACGCTTGGACATCCGTGGGAGGTTGACACGAGCTCGGAGTCCAAATTGTTCCATAAATACAGCCCTCCAGAAGGCAATGGTGTGAAGTTGAACGTCGACGTCGCCTTCAAAGATGGAAAGGTAGCAATCAGTTGCGTAAGTCGTGACTCTATGGGAAGGACCAAGTACATAGCCACGCAAATTGCGATGGCTGTTAGTGCTCTCGAAGCTGAATTTCTCGCGATCGAATTTGATTTGGAGTTTGCTTCTCTACAAGGGTGGACTAATGTAATGGTGGAATTTGGTGCCAAGGTCGTCATTGACTTTTTACAATTTGTCGGACCACCAGATAGCTGGATAGTTCATCCAACCTTTTATTGTGTTTTGAACAAATTTCAGTCGGTTGATTTTGTGGTCAATAAAGTAGGCAAACAAGCGGCAAATGTTGCTGATCATTGGGCATCTTTGTCCAACTCTATTGGTTTCTTTAACAATGGGGATATTGCCCTAGAGTCGGCAATTTTAGACACTGCACAATGACATGATACAAAAACAATACGAAATAAATGGGTTTAGACCGCACATATATTAATTGGGCTATAAATGGGTTGGCACCAATAACACAATGCAACTGACAGGGCCGTCGATCGAACCAGATCGACGAAGTTGGATTTGAACCTTGGAACTGAGCTATATTATTGCACTTGCCACCACCACGTTGAATAATCATTTCATGTCAAATGATAGCTTTTGATTTATTTATTATGGTTTTATGTTTTTGAAACTTTCGTAGCTTTCAAAAGTCCTACATGAAAAGAAAACGATAATGTCTCTCTTAAGAACTTTCTATATAAAGACCATCAGTTTTTTTTTTTCTTTATCATTCATTGCCAATGAAGTCGTGTATGGCTTTAGAATAATTTTTCTATAATCTTGGCTATTAAAAATTTAAAGATTGCGGAAAAATATAGTTCAAAACATTTAATAATTAAATATCATTACATTTTTCACACCAATATATAAGGTCTTCTACTTTATTTTGGCTTTATTTTTTAAATTTTGTTAGTAGAAATTTTTTAAAAAAATTATGTAGTAAAAAAACTTTATTTTTTAAACAAAATTTTAAAAATATTTATATGGTAAAAAAATTATATAGTAAGTATTTTTTTTAATCGTCCCGAGTTATAGGTGGTTCATATTTGTGTTTGCATTTCAAGCCCATTTATTGATTGTGTCGTCACACGAACATGAATTGCCAACCCTATATTGCCCCTTATGTGGCAACAAATATCCTAAGTGATTATTAATAAATTCCTAGGTTTTTGTTGAGCAAAAGAAAAAAAAAAAGTAAAGCTAGCAAGATTGGTAAAACAAAATATCCACTATACATGAAAACAAAAGACAACTAAAATATGAGTTTCACGTTCTTTGTGCACTTTTAATCTATTAGTGTGTACATCGCCCTTTAAAGGAGAAAAAATAGAGCTCAATAAGAATTAAATCATTAGGTTTTCACGTATTTGCTATCGCCAGCATTAGCGGTGAACATGAGGTGGGTTGGATAGATTTTAAAGATTTTTAAGCTACCCGATTAAAGTTCAGGTGAGTTGATTTTAAATGTAATCCACTCAATGAGCCCAAACTTTGAAAGCAACATATCCAATTAAAGCTCGGATAGTTGGGTCGGTTGATAAGAAGAAGAAAAAATTTCAAACTAACAATTTACTACAATAAGAAATCTAAAAAGTAAAAAAAAACTAAAATTCATCACATATTGGATGTCTAATAAAGCTCAAATATAAGTCATATGGTATCTAACAAATAAAAACTAATAAAAACTAAAAAAAAAAAAACAAATATCTTTTTATTCAATAAACATCAATCACAACCAACATATTGTACAATTGTCAATCTTCAACTTCAAGCATCTCCATTCTAACACTCTATATCTATCATGTAAAATCCATCACCTAGTATAAAACATAATAATTTGTGGTGCTGTAGACTAGTACGAATACGCTAAGTAGAGGTGACAAGGAGAGATGATGCTGGTGAGAAAAAGACCAGGTGAAAGAGAGGCATGGATGTGGAGATTGTTGGCGGTCGAATGAAACAAGAGAGAGAGCAAGGGTTTTTTTTTTTAGACTTTTAAGTGAAGAAATAAATAGGTAGGGTTGTGAATGAAATGCAAACAGGGTATGTAATTATGCATACCGGAGCAGAAAGTTGTAAAGTTTTTTTTTTATTTTATTTTTTTAAGGAATTGTGTAGTGTGTATTAGAAAGTAAAAATTAGAAAAGTAGAAAGTAAAAAAAGTAAAAGTGTAGAATCAAAGAGGAGAAGTCTTTGTTTATAACTATCTTACTAGAAATAAATTTTTTTATAAGCATAAGACTATATGTAATAAATATTTTATATATATTTTACATTGGATAGGTTCGGATTATCTTGGATTATAAAAAACTCAACCTAAACTCACTCAATGAAAAATTGGAGTGGTTGGGTTAATGAAAATTCTCATTCGGATTTGCCAAATTTGAATTATCTCAGATTTTATTGGATGGGTTAAATCAGATTCTTTGGATTGTTGGATTTTTTGTTCACCCCTAGCCAACATCATTGATTGCAATGTCATCAATAGATAGATACACATATTTATAATTGAATACACATATCGATGCGAATCTTGTTGACATCACCAACAGGTAATTACACATATTAATCGACAAATACTCATATTAAATATATGGAATTTTTGGAATGGCGTTGGTGCCGTTATAGACTCATAAATACTTATAGTTATCGATAAATACATGGATTTACTTAAACGACACTGATATTGTCGCTGACTAGTAAAAATATGAATCTAATGATAAATATATATATATTTATTGGCACCATCACTTACCATTAGATACACAAGTTTCTTGGTGTTGGTGCTGACTTTGTCAAAAAAATTCAATGAAAAAAAAATGAAAAAAAAAATATAAAAAACTGTTTCTTTGTGCTCCCACTCACCCATGTGCCTCCCACCATTGTCCATGCACTGTCGATTGCCGATGCATGCCCTTCGACATTGGCTCTTCTATTGTACTCAAAATATCTACAAAACCCATCGTCGGTTTTTATCGAAATCAATGATGACCCGACTCCAAGGATGATGAGCTAGCAAAGGGGACCGGATTGATAGACATAGATTAAGCTCTTATAATTATAAATAACATATCCCAGATACATATTTTTATAATTATCAACTCTAACACTACTCCACTAAATGCTTAGAGCTACACTCTTGAACCATATAAAATTAAGACGCTCTAATAAACAAATCATTGACATATCATAATGTATAACATCCCATAGGATATTATAATCTGCTTAAGGATAAATTTCATTTCCTATTCCCTATTATTTTATTTTATGTTCCATTATCTCACTATTAGAATACTTACTATTCATAAATAGCATATCAATCGGTTACATCTATGTATCCAATTGTTGAGTGCTCCAGTTTTCTAATTACAAGATAGTGCCTATAAGAGAGTATCATCAACTCTACAAAAGAGCTATGGATTCTAAATCTATGAATAATGAGTCTACCTCAATCAAGAGTTATGTCTCTAATGTACCGGTATACATACCATCATCTAATTCAGAATGTCACCCTTTGGTACATCAAAAGACACAAGTCAAGAATACAAGCCCATTACTTTATTTTAGGATTAAGACATAATACATATGATTATTTAAAGTAAATTGATTTAAAAAATGGAATTATCAATCAAATAGTTCAAGTTTTTGTCCCAATATAATATATCGTCACCTATGACAATATACCAATGTTTTTACTCATGGAGTCCTACTCTGATGACCAAGACAAGTCGCTCCCTTTAAGGATGTAGACAACATAACAATCTTAATATGAATAAAGTGCCCAACTTTATTCCCTCGATTGTAGACCTTATTATTTAGACTATCACCTTTAAGATTCATTTCTTCTGCATAATCAATTCATCATATGCACAATCTTAAAGGTTTAGATTGACAGTCTCAAACTTTGGTTTACTTATCATATATTCAACATAAACAAACATAAAGAGGACAATATTTGATATGTGAAACTAAATAATAAACTCTTTATTAATTAAATGTCTCCAAAAACTTATTACATCGTCTCCAAAAACTTATTACATCATTTAATCCTTAGGGCACTTAGTCTAATAATCTTTCACTTGCCTAAAGTGAGTAAATGTGATATGTTAAACATCCTGATAGCCCCGATATTTTCTTAGATATGATCTAACATATTCCCATATTTCCAGTTGCCGTAATGTCCTTTAGCACAATGATATTCTCAATATATATATTTACTCTTCTTGTGAAATCTTAGTTTCTTAGCATTTACTATCGCTACAGTGTTATTAGAATACAGCGACATTGGCTTATCCATATCAAAAACTACTTCAAAATCTCTAAGAACATGCAAAGCCACACAGCTTCTTTCGAAACTTCACTAGCTACCACATATTCGGCCTCCATTGTTGAATCCAAAGTGCAATTTTACTTAACACTTCTCCAAGCAATGGCAACTCCTCCCAGATTAAACACAAAACCTGAAGTCGATCTTTTTAAATCTAGGCAGGATTAAAAATTCTAGTCAGTGTATCCAAGAGGTGTTAGATCCTCATTAGAATTAGTATATAACCTCTAGTCCTTCTTAGGTACTTGAAAATATACTTGACCACAACCCAATGGTTTGGTCTTAGATCCAACTGAAATCGACTCATTATCATGACCACATTATATATGTCTGGTCATGTGTAAAGTATAGTGTACATGAGACTACATACTACCAAAGCATAAGGCAGCTTCTTTATGTGTTCTTTCTTTTTTAATCAGATTTTGAAGAGTCTTTATTAGAAAGAGTAATTTCAGACCTAGATGGTTGCTCATTTTTCTTGGAATTCTACATTGTATACTTGTCGAGAATTTATCTATATAGATAGCTTGGGATAAAGCTATCATTTTATTTTTTCAATTTCAAAAGATTTAGATACCCAAAGCATAATTAGCTTCACCCAAGTTCTTTATGTCAAACAACCTAGTCAACTGTAATTTGTCCGATGACAATACCCCAATGTCATTGCTGACAAGTAGAATGTCATATATATAGAGCAGGGGAAAAACCACCTTCTCATCCTCAATGTGTTTGTAAACATATAGTTCGTCCATGTTTTATTCGAACTCATAAATCTTGATCACTTGATCAAATCTTATGTTCCAAGAACAGGAAGCTTGATTAAGTCCATAAATAGACTTTAGTAGCTTAGAGACCTTATTTTTTTTACCCTTAGCTTTGAATCTATTTGGCTGTAATATATATGGTCTCATCAATATAGCCATTCAATAAAGCCGTCTTGAAATCTATTTAATTAAGAGCGGTAGCAATGGACAAGAAAATGTGGATGGACTTAAGCATGGCTATAAGTGAAAAGGTTTCCTCGTAATTGATTCATTCCTTTTGCATGTAACCCTTTGCCAGCAGTCTAACCTTATAGGTTTCGATTTTCACATATGCTTCTCTCTTTCTCTTGTACACCTATTTATATCCTATGTCTTTTACCCCTTTGAGAAGGTCAACAAGCTCCTAGACTTGATTAATCTTCATAAACTTCATTTTAGTGTTCATAGCTTCTATCTAGATCTTTGAATCAACATCCTCGATAGCCTCTGTGTAAGCGTAAGGATCCCTATCATGTTCAACTGTTCCAACCAAGTAAGCTTCACCATTGAACATATGCCTCTCAAGTTAACGCCCGATATCAAATGGAACCGCTGGAGTGATCGAACCACTTGCTACCTCCTCAAGTACCACTCTATTACGAGGCTTAAATTCATTCATGAAACTTTTCTCAAGGAAAGCATTCATTGAAACGACGACTTTATTTTCTTTTGGTTTATAAAAATAACCCTATTTTATCTCTTTTGGATATCCTACAAACATGCACACTTCCAAACATGCTTCCACCTTATTCACTTCTTTGCACAGGGCATGAGTAGGATGTCCCCATATGCGAATATGGTTTACAGATGTCTTCTTGCCCTTCGACAACTCGTGAAGAGCTTTAAGAAATGATTTTAAAGGCACATCATTCAAAAGATAACACGCGGTTTATAGTGCATATCCCTAAAAGGATAAAGGTAACATTAAATAACTCATCATGGACCTAACCATGTCCAACAAAGTCTTATTTTTTCTCTCAGCCATGCCATTCTACTACAAAGTATTTAGCATAGTCAAATGGGATAAAATTCTATTTTCTAATAAGTGTCCTAAGAGCTCATCGGAGAGGTAGTCTCCACCTCGATGGATTGAAATGTCTTTATTGGTTTACCCAATTGCTTCTCGAAACTACTTGAACTTGTTAAAAGTTTTACTCTTATGATGTATTAGGTAGACATACCTATATCTTGAGTAATCATCAATAAAAGTGACAAATTACTCGTACCTTCCTTGTGCCTTGATGTTCATGGGACAACAAACATTACTAAGCATAAGTTCTAGAACCCCTTCAGCTCGATTGCCCTTAGACCTAACTGGTCTTTTGGTTATTTTACCCTTAAAGCAAGATTCACAATATGATATAGATTCCACCTCTAAACAACTTAAAGGTCTATCCCTTACCGTCCTTTGAATCCTATTCAGGTTAATGTGATCTAATTACAAGTGCCAAAGATCAGCCTTATTAAGGTAAAAAGTTTTAAGTCTTTTAGAGTTATCATTAATCTCAGTATTAAGTTGTAAGTCCATCTTAGGTTTGATAAAATATAGGTTGTTTTGCATCCATCTGCTACAGATAAAATATTTGTTTTTACGAATCATAACTTTATTATTAAAAGAAACTGAATAAGAGTCTTTAAATAAACAAGCGACCAAAATTAAATTCCTTTTATGTTTAGCAACATAAAAAAAATCCTTCAAAACTAAAGTCTTATAATTATCAAAGTAAAGATGGACGTCTTCTGCTACTTCAGACAACACTAAGGATCCATAGCCCATGAAGCATGAAGTGCTCATGTAGTAAACTTATCGTTTCCTTGAACCCCTGTAGAAAAACATAAACATGATTAGTTGCTTCAAAATCTATGACCCAAGTGTCATTTAATTCCTTAACAAAACAAGTGTAAATAACCAGAAGTTCGTATTTACCTCCTCTAGATTTGAAGTCCTTGCAATTCTTCTTCATGTACATAAACTTCCTATAGAAGAAACAATTTGGTTTCTTCAAGTTTCTTTTCTTTTTCTTCTTACCCTCACCTTTAGTTAGAATAGAAGACTTCCCGTTCTTAGCCTTTTGCTTCTTTCCTTTCCCAAAATTGGAATTAGAACTAGATACAATCGTCAAGTTTGCCTCATCACCAGCCGGAACTTCCTTGATTAGATTTTCAAACTCTTATAATTGCTTCATCATCTTAGCTAAGGTCACATCTTGTCTATTGCTCAAGTTATATGAAGCTCTAAACGGAATTAATTTTTTAGAAAGAGTCTCAAAGACCATAGTTATCTATGACTTAGCATCAATATCGACTCCATGGGTTTGAGCCTCAGAGAGTTAACCCATGACCAACATCACATGCTTCTTCACAAGCGTCCCCAATCCTTACTTGCAGTTAAGAAGCTTCCAAAGAGCTCATTGCCACTTCGTCAAGGCTTGGCCTCCAAACATGTTCTCAAGATTATCCACGATTTGCCAAGCAATCTCATAATCTTTATGTTAAGCCTAAAGCACGTTATTCATACTAGTTATGATATAGCAATGCTTGCGTAATCATTAGCATCCTTTTAGTGGTCATATGCTTGGATTTGTTTATTAGTGGATTTGCTAGTAGCCGCAAGAGGATTGGTGTTGTTAGCACAAATTTTAGTTTTTCAAAAGATAGGACGATATTTAGGTTCCATTTCCAATCATTATAATTCTCGTCAATTAACGTTTCTTATCAAGTTTCGAAGATAAAGCGTTTTAACACATTTTGGTCTACAATAAAGAATC
The DNA here is from genome assembly GCA_946598075.1 of Artocarpus hirsutus. Taxonomy (NCBI): domain Eukaryota; kingdom Viridiplantae; phylum Streptophyta; class Magnoliopsida; order Rosales; family Moraceae; genus Artocarpus; species Artocarpus hirsutus. The sequence goes on along the minus strand of CAMOHE010041178.1, from coordinate 6,799 downwards.
ATTTATCAAACGTTAGCAAACATAGTTACCAACTAAAAGCCTAAAATAGAAGGACCCCAACCAAACTAGATCTCCATTTTCCTCAATAAATGCCCCTTTTAGCTCCTGAAGAAGGGATTGATGAACCCTATTTTACTCAAACCACTTAGAACAAACCTCCACAACCACCATTTTCTCCATCATCACTATCACCTCAAAACCTCCATAGCCACTACTCCCATTAAGTTGTACCACCACACCCCTACCATAAACCATTGCTAAACCACCTAAAAGCCTCTACAAGCTTCACCTTTAACCTCTAGCCATCAAGGGAAAGCCATATCACCACCAAACTCGATCTTTCCTTACTTGTTGGAAACCTTAAGCTCCATACTTTTTGATAAGTTTCAAGAACATTTAAATCCCATGATTTATCTCATTTGAACCCATAAACACCACAAGACTTCACCAAAACAAAGCCATGTCATGACCCAATAATCCTTATGCATAAGGAGAATCAAAGCCACCATTGAAAGACAGTCACATTTCTCTCTCTAAGCCTTAAACTACCCCACTTGTCAGAAGTCATTCTCCTGAGGAGTTGTCTCACCCATAGTACCACTGCACTCTATTATTCCACTAAAACACCACTTCTTGACCTAATGGGCCTACTTGCATCACCAAGTAAATAGGAAATTTCCTCCATAACTATTCATGTTCCTCTCCTACACCAGGTGCACGCTCGAAGGCCCTTTTTTGCAAAGCTCTCATCTCTAATAAATCCAAAATTGCAATGGGTCTCCCTTCGAAGTTGACTATCCTTAGAGCTATCAGGGTTTATCCATAACCTTGTTGGGCCCACCACAGGCAAGCCTAAACACCTTATATCAACCATTAACATCGAAACAATGACTCTAGACTTGATCAACTTTGATCACCTGTCATGCTGCCACTTTAGCTTCTATTAGATAGTGCCCGAGCCAATCATGAATGGCCATGAATTCCATACCCTCCATGTGTGAAGACCCACAATAAAAGAGCCAAAACAACTCTAATAATAAACCAAAACCACTGGTAAGTTCAAATGGAAACATTTAAGGGATAACACATGTATCTAGTTCCAATATGAGGAAACCAAAGATGTACATAAGTAATCAAGCATAAAAATATCTCTTTCAAATGTACCACTATCGAATGCGGATAACTTCTATAGAGACTAATAGTATTGAGGCCTATCACAACACCATTAAGGACAACACGTTGTAGACTAGCCAAAAAGTTTACGATGAAAGGTGAAAGACTACCTCTTTTATTACGATGACAAACTAGCAGAACACAAAACAAACTACTTCTAAGCAACGAAATTATCATCGATTTTATTTGACAAATACAAAACATAAAATAAAACAGTAAGACCCAAGATACAACAATGAGGTCCCTACTGATGAGCGGGCCATCGTCGAGGGAGCGTAAGAATTCTATGAATTTGTTGAAAAACTAGCAAAGAGCATAGACGGATCCATTGCTGTCCACCTTTGTCGGCCATAAAAGGCAGCACCACTGTGGCTCCATCTCCCGCCAAGGCTGAAGGCATGTTGGCACAAATTTGGCCAAATCCTCTAGCCAATTAAGCAAAGAGGCTCTGCTCCACCAGATTTTATTGTCAGGCCCCAGTGCTGTAACGTCCCGAAATTAATTAAGTGCTATTAGTGTATAAAATGGTGAATTAGTGTGCTATGATGTATTTTGAAACTTAATTTGACTATTTTGCAATATTTCTAAATTATTGTTAATTCTAATTATTTTTAATCACTCTTAATTATTTTTATTTGTTATTTTGAATTTTGAAACAAAACAATTTGTCAAATGCCAACTATGTTCTTTTTGCAAAAACCGTGTATGGCACACAGTTTTTCTCTCTGGTTTTACTCTCCCCCTCTCTATTTATCTCTTCCACTCTCCTTCACTTCCTCACTCTCTCACGTTCTCTTTCTCCCTCACTCTCAAACACTCTCTCGTCTCTCTCTCTTTCTCATTGTCTCTCTCTTTCTCTTATCCCTCTCTTTTGATTCAAAATTTTGAACTCGTGCTTTGACTCTTAGCTAGATTGGAGGTCAAGAAACACGATTAAGCTATTGCAAACTTGTCTTCAAGCTTGGATTCAAGGTTAATTTAACTTTTTTCAAAATTTCAAACTTTTTCTCTAAATTTTCAATTTCTTTAAAATGTTGGAATTTGAGTTATATGAGCTTCAAAAACCTTAAATCTAAGTTAGTAAGACCCAAAACATCTAGAATCTAGGTTTAGTTTGATGAAAAAGGGATTTAAATCAAGTGTTTTTATTTTTCCTCTATTTTCCCATTTTCAGATTTAATTGAATTTTTCTATGTAAATCTTGTTTAAATTAGTTTAAAAGTATTCTACTATGTTTTTCTATCATCAATGAATGTTTTTTATGCCTGAGAACTGTGAAAACAGATTGAAAATGAGGATTTGAGCTCGGAAAGGCCGAGACCCGAGTCTAAAAATTTCTAGAATTTTTTGAGTTCGGCAAAGTTTGGCCGGCCAGATTCATATCAATGGTAGATCGAACTCATAGCAGATTCGATAGACTCGACCTAGATGGCCGGTAGGCCGAACTATATAGTCCAGCGGCCAAACCAGGGAAACTGATAGGTCGATTAGACTTTGTAAAAATTTGTCCTTTTGCACTCATTTTTCCTATTTTAAACCCAGATTAAGATTTTTGCCTTATAGTATGATTTTATGAATATAAATGGCACACGAGGACACCATGAGATAGGTTAGTAGTGTAGAAATCCTAAGTTAGATATTGATGTACTTAGTTTGTATTTAAGGTTGTTCGTGGTTCCGTAGAGCTAACGTATAGCGGAGCAAAATTGCGGTGCTGAGTTACGGCGCTAGATATTAAGGTAGGACTTCTACCCGTTTTCTTGGTAGCCAAGTTTTTAGATGGTTTTGGCCACAAAACAATTTCTATCAAAATGTTTTCAATGAATGATTAAAAAAGATTTTTATTGGCTATTTTCATAAATAGTAGAATGAGGTAATTTTCATAATGAACCGCATAATGAATGTAAATGAATATACTTGGTAAAATGAGATTTTAATAACTATAGAAATGCATAGCTGGGCATAATGCCATACGCAGAGATTGGGTCATATAGAGTGCGACCTTGGGGACAAGTCCCAAAACCCAGCTAGGCCACTATGGTGGTGATATTTATGGTTTGCCTAAGAAAAGATAATAATATCCCTTCTGGTGGAACAATAAGCGTTTTTGTGGTAAGATTGATTTTATTAAATTTATTTATCCATTTATTTGTTTAATTCTATTTTCTAAATATTTTCTTGAATGATGAATTTTATATTCAAAATAAAATGTTTTTGTAACTTAGTCCTAGCGAGCGAAAGAGTAGGTTATTTTTATTAATTAATCAAGACATGTATCATTTTAACTTCTTTTTCTATATTGGACTGTGGTTGTAATTCAATTATTATCGATACTATATGTGTGCACAAGTTGTGGGCCTGGTGTGACCCAATGCGCATTTCCCTTCTCTCTTTACTATTTTATTTTATTTTGTTTTATTTTACTGGTTCTATTGTTATAAATATTTGTTTAAAAAGTTTTAAATCTATCACATTTTTATTAATTAACTAATTCCATAAAATAATTAACTTTTAACTTATAAATTTGAATTAATTAAACAAATTAACCTGCCACGTCACCTTTCAGATCTCGGGGCGTGACAAGTGCCGCCTGCAACACCACAGAAAAATGCAGTCCAACCACAAGTTGACCTCTTCCACCAAGACACAAAAGTCCCCATAAACCCTGAGCAAACCACCCCACCTCTAGAGAATACTTCATAGAGACCTTAGGCTATATCCTTAGGGGGCTAGGAGTCCAAAAAAAAAAAAAAATTAAAAATGGCGCTAGACTTTGGCCCTTCGACCTTTCAAAGAGAGGTGACACCCCTATACCCAAGGAGAAAAAGGTGAAATCCTAACAGAGAGGGAAGGAAGAGAAAGAAAAGATGCTAATTGCATTTCTTAATTATTCCTTAATCTGTTATGTCTCTAACACTAATTCCCTCAAATATACTTGCCCTTGCCTCAAAGTTTTGATTCTCTAAATTATAGGTGTTATATTGTAGAAAAACAATACAATTATATATAATTCTTATTTAAAAAAAGAATTTAGAAAATAAGTGAGATAAGAACTACCCAATCTAATGTCAAAGGGGTTAATTTGTTTTGATTTTGATTAAGTTCTTTTCTTCTAATACACATGATTTATCTATGTATAGACGTGTGAAAAGCACTTCTTTAGTTTCGACAAAAACATGGTCGTTTTAGTTCAAATCCCCTTCTTGTTCTTACCTTTAAAAAAAAATAGTTTTCTTGCTATTTACTTTTTTTTTGGTTTATTTTTTCCATTTTTTTCCTCCCAAAATAGCGCTTGTTTTAGGCTTTTTTTCCCCTCTTTTTTCCTCTAAATATTTTTTTCCTCTTTCATTTCTGCCCTTCTTTATAGCATTTTTTTTTTTTTTTTGCTTTTCAACCTGTCTTTTTGCTTGTCTTCATCTTTTTTTAACCCCCTTTTTTTTTTAGCATTTCTCTTAAAATTTTACATTTTAAATATCTTTCACTAATTTGTCCCTATTAACGTCAAATTTAAACATGTCCCTGCTTAAAGTTTTCTCTCATAATTCTCTAAAATATTTTTCTTATATCACATGTTGTTTTCATAAATAACTCTTTTTATTTACCTAATTGCTCAACTAAAAGAACTTTTTCTCAAGTAATCAAATGATAAAGAACAAATAACATATTTGAAAACACCGGTTTTAACAAAAAAGTTTTTCTTCAAACTATTTCTGCCCCAATATTTTTTTTCATAAAACTTATAAATTGTTATAGTTTTTAATTCAAATCTTTAGTTTGAATTATATAAAAAATCTTGAACTTTTCGAATAAAAAATTCAACAACTTAGATATGGATGCACATGCTTTTGAACTAATCTACAAATATACATAGAAAGGAGAATGTTAGTCTCCATTTTCAACCAAAACGTCAACCAAAACGGTGACGTTTTGGTTGAAAGATTTTTTTTGCTTTTAAAGTTTTTTTTTTCATTCCTAAATATTAATCTTTTTACTTTTTCCCTTCTTTTTAGCTTTTTTTTTTTTTTTTTGCTTTTCTACTTTTTTGCTTTTCTTTCCTAAGTTTTTTTTTTTTATTTTACCTTTCTTTTAAGCATTTTTTAAAATTTTATATTTTTAATATATGTTATTGAAGTATTTATTTTCATCTAATTTGTCTCTATTAAAATCTTTGCCCTCAAAGGTGTCTCTACCTAAATTTTTCTCTCAAAATTCTCTAAAATATATTTTTTCTATATTAAATGTGATTTTTATAAATAACTTTTTTATCTACCTAATTGCTCAATTGAAATAACCATATCTTAAATAACCAATCAATAAAAATAAAAAATAAAAAAACACTGGCTTGAACCAAAATATGCTTTGGCACAGTATATTCTTCCTTAAAATTTTATGGGATGTTTAATAGAGTGGTCAGAATCATTGATTAGTACCGTAAACACTGTAACATATAAGAGCTTCATATTGTAATAACTTTTTTTTTTCTTTTACTGTAACATGTGAGAGCTTTACATTATTCTTAACTAAAAAGTTAGTAAAAACTGTACTAAACAAGCTAAAAAGTTGCTCAAAGGCAAAACCAGTTATCAACAACGTCATTTTATTAATGAATGAGTCTGGTGGTGGCAAATGCTGCTTTGTGCCATGTGAGTGCAACAAAGTAGCCCACACACTACCACAATTTGCTGTTTCTTTAGATGAGGATTGTTATTGTTTAGAAGAAATCCCTGATTTTGCTGTTGACATTGTTAATGCCGACATGGCAGTTATTTGCGTAATGTAATCCCTTTCTTTTAAAAATAAATGAACTAGTTTAAAAGAGCATGTGTACCCAAGTTGTTGAAATTTTTTATCTAACAATTTTTAAGATTTGTTTGGGCATATAATTCAGATTAAAAAGTTTAAATTGAAAACATTGTAGCAATTTATAGGGTGTTTGGCATAGTGGTTAGAACTATAAACACTGTAACATATAAGAATTGAAGCAACTTTTTTAATTTTACTGTAGCGTATAAGAGCTTTACACTGTTCTTAACTAAAAAGTTGATTGAAACCAACTTTGCCAAACATGCTATTAAGATTAAACAAAACAAAGGCGTTCACATTCATTTTGAATTGAGTACCTTCAGGAGGTCCCCATCGCCTACAAGTGGAAGCACAAAAGTGTCTATTTACTGTGTTTATACTTTGATAAGATTGGTACTCCGAAAAACAAAATGCAACATCTTTTAACACTATCTTGGCCTCTCGAACCTTACTTTCACGAATAAAAAGGTTATGGTTTTTCCAAATCGGCCAAAATACCATATAACAAAGCTCAAAATCACCTATCTTGAGAATATGGAGTAAAAAGAAATCAAACTTATCTCCTCTGAGTCAAGATATTTGATTCCAAAAGACACTCTCACACCAGACATTCCCGGCCACTTCACAGCTAATAGAAGCATGGAAAACAGACTCCATACCTTCCCAACAACTTCTACAACCACCAATCCCTCCAATGCCCCATTTAAACATGTTCTAATTGGTTGGAAGGATATTATGAAAGGCTCTCCAAATAAAGAGCTTAACCAAAACTCTCCAATGCAAAGCCATTTTTAATGCTCAATTTGCTATAAGCTAAACTTGG
>CAMOHE010041174.1:0-44802 GCA_946598075.1 Artocarpus hirsutus | reverse complement strand
TTGTACAAAAAAAACTTACAATTTCGGCTGAGATTAAGGAGTGTGGAGGCGGAGAGAGACGGCGGCGGCTGATTCGGAAGGGTCTGTGTTTGTATTTGTAAAGTGTGTTTTTGAAATGTACTGTTTGAAAGCCGAGGATGGGGAGGGCTTTAAATGAAGCTACCACGACGGTTTTCGAAAAACCATCGTGGTAGAGGGAGCTACCACGACGGTTTTTGGAGAAACCGTCGTGGAAGATTACCACGACGGTTTTCTCCAAAAACCGTCATGGTAGCTTTGAGCTACCACGATGGTTTTTGGAGAAAACCGTCATGGTAGCCCTAATCTTCCACGACGGTTTCTCCAAAAACCGTCATGGTAGCTCCAATTTTCCAACCCTGTTTTTTTTTAGCCCTTGAAGATACCACGACGGTTTTTGCATAAAACTGTCATGGTAAATTAGAGCTGCCACGACGGTTTTTGAAGAAAACCGTCGTGGTATCTCCTTATTTTACGACAGTTTTTTTAGAAAACCGTCGTGGTATCTTCCGACCTTCCCACGACGGTCTTCATTTTCACGGGCATAACTTGCCGCGCATTTTTGCCCTTTACATGATGGTTTTTGTGAAACGGTCATGAAATAAAGGTCGTGTAATCAATATTTTCTTGTAGTGCAATGAATTGTGTGTATTGGGATCATAAGGATTGGTACAAGAGTATAAAGACGGCCAAGCCTCATTTTGCATGGGCTTTGTTAACCATACAATTTTAACTATTATAGTGTAAAAACTCTATGCTACATTGTAAAATAAAAGTAGGCTACAATATGAAACTTTCATATAGTACAGTAATTTTATGCTAACTTTTGGTTCTAATTGCATTGTTAAATGCACTCATGGTGTTAATGTCTAAGGTGGGTTTCACCGTAATGACCTAGAAAATCCTAAAATTAAATAGCATAATTTACTTATTTAAATCAAGAATTTTCCCAGAAACACTATGTATGAAATGCATGATTGAAGAATTTGTGGAATTAACATATGATTGTTCCAAAAATTCTATAAAGGATTTTATAGTTAATTAATTAACTATTATAATTTAATAAAGAGATTTATAAATTCCACCGCAACTGAGGCGGAAGAAATTTATCTATAAAGAACATGAGAAATTTAATTATGAGAATTTTCGAGTGCAATACTAAGTTAGTAGTATACCAAGAGACACTCTGACGCAAATTAGTTCCTTAATTGTCAAATTAGTCAAAAATAGAGCTACGCGAGTTGCCGTATCGATAGAAACTACTATGCAAGCTTGGATAGTGATACTATTAAAAACTATGTCACTACTGAGCCTAGATTCTAAAAAAGTGAAGTTCATATTTTTTTATTAAGTCTAAAATAAATTTATAGACTTAATGCAATCAAAAAATTGATATGCGATTAAACTTTGAGCGATATCAATTCATACTGTGATTTGCGTGTCATAGTATTTGGAAAAAATAGGAGAGGATTAGTGAAGTAATAAAATTTCCTGTCAGCTATGTTAATCATTACTAACAGTATAAAATTTACCTACTTAAAGGTGACTTACAAGAAAGGCCAAAGGTACCCTTAAATTATGCTTCCATTATAATCATTGTACTTTATATAATCACTTAGTTTTACCTAACACTCCACCCCATCTCATTTATCGCGCTAATTTTGGGCAAGAGAACTTGTTGTTTTGTCTCCATTATTCCCTTCCACTGAGTAAGTTCAATGTCCCAAAGAAAGAAAAGTTTTTTTTTTGTTGTTGTTTTCCCTCACTTGTTTTCAAGCCCCACCACTAAATATCAACTCCTCAAGAAATAAGCTTTCTCTCTTTTCTCCACTTCCACTGAATAACATAGCCTCCAAAAGAAGAAAAAAGGCCAAAAAAAAAAAATTCTCATTGCTCACTTGCATACTCTCCACCGAGTAACCAAGCCACCAAGAGAAGGAAAAAATAAAATAAAATTCATTACTTTCTTCCACTGATTTACCAAGCTCAAAAAAAAAAAAAAAAACAAAATCTAGCTATATTCCAAACATTTCTCTACCCTTGTCATAACTCAAAACTAGCTCCAACAAGGAAGCAAAAGAAGAGCATATTGTAGATTTTAAAACTTTGGGATTAAGGTAATATCCACACCTTTTCTTCCTTCTATTTTCCCTAGCAAAGAAAAGGAAAACATTTTACTAAGATAGCATATTTGTGAAGGTCAAAACAAACTAGATTTTTCATATGATTAAGTTTTATTTTAGTGTTGAATGAAGAAGAAGAAAGAGTGGAGCTAGAAGATTTAAGATCACCCATCTAAGAGTTATCATCAAGGGTAAGTAATCTAAGCTTTTCCATAAATTTCCTTAAGGATAAAGTTTATAATTTTATGAGAGAATTAATGATTGGGTGAGGAAATATGTTGTAATAATTATTTATGTGTGATTAGTAGGGTTTTTGCTTGTATGTGATGTAAAAAGTTAGTATTGCATGTTAAAATTATGTTTTGTGCAAGTTTTAGTTTATGGAAAAAATTTTCACAAACTTTGAACGTGTAAACAAAGGCCTTAGAATCAATTTTTAAAACTTTACCAAACACCGGACTTTTAGTTTTCATCGTTTTGAACAAAAACCCATAACTGCAAAAAAACACAGTTTTAACTCTAAATAGGCCTACCGAACAGTTTTTATGGACTGCCTAAAATAGTCTTAAAAACTGTCAAAAAGGTAGCCCAAAAAACTGCCTAATGCAGTTTATTGAAACTACCCAAAACAATTCTAACAGTGCTAAAATTGTTTTGCCATTTTTGAACCGTTTTGAGTCCAAATTTTATATTTTGCTAACATGGAAGTTTTAGATTTCGATGAGATGAACAACTTTTGTGAAGAAATTTTTTGCAAAATCTGCCTCTAAAATGTAGTTATAAACAGTTTTCCAAAGTAGTCTAAAAATTACATTTTTAAGTAGAAAACTATTTTAAAGTTTCGGGTCGTTTCAAGGCTGAACTACAATTGTTGCCAAACATAAAAGTTTTAGTTTTGTAGTAAAATAAAGAACTTTCATGAAGAAATTTTTATGAAAATCTATTTCTAAATTGAACTTAAAATTTGATATACAAAATCAATTAACACTTTTTAATCGGTAAAACTTTCAAAGTTGTAATCAAAAAACAATTTTTGTCAAAATAAAGTGGTAACTAGGACTTTAAAACAAACAAGAAAAATCATTAAAACACACATTTAAAATTCATCATGTTTTAGGTGAGAATGTACTTACCTCAATGAGCTTACTTAACCTTACTTTTGTAGGTGACAACGCCGCGGTCTCGATGTGCTCACTTCTCAATGTGTTCATGTCATATATTTATAAAATGGTAATTAACATTTATTTAATAATTTAATTACCATAACATAGCATCCATAATAACCATTTCATAAAAACATTATACATACATTTTTATTAACCATAAAACATTGAAACAACATTTTCAATCACATTTATATTTCTGACCTCCATGAAATTATAAATTAATAACTTTACATCCACATATAATTTGAGAACCAAAATTGGCACAAACATAGATAACATATATACCTATCACCATGATTTTTCTTTAGTCATAAAAATCTCATTTAGTAATCTAAATAAATCACATAATATTCAACATGAAACCTGCCAGCATTAAATAGGCAGAGAACACATTTTTAATTCTGGACCCTAAATCACATTTTCATTCATAGAAAAATTCACAAAAATTACCACAAGTTATATACACACAGAATTATAGCATATCCAAAAATCACCCATAAATAAATTCTTAACACTTCAAACCATGCATTGGAAGGCAGAGACCAAAAATACATTCTATGTCCAAACAGTGAGTTCCATGCAATTATAATTTTTCAATAATTAAAATAAAATTATTATGACTCTAAAATTCTCATGATCACATGTTAACATATAATTACAATAGTACAAAAATTCTTATTACTAAATAAAATCATTTAATTACACAAAGACGTCACATAACAAGAATTTCACAACTTTACAGTTTAAGCAGTCACATAACCTAGGCTTATTAAAAATTCTATAACACATGAAATACTCATCAAATTATTACCAAACTTTCCAGTCCATAATTTAATATATATATAAGCATGTTCACCAAATTTCATGCAAAACAACAATCATTTGCATTAAAAACAACACCCATACATATGTGCAACATGATTGATCAGCAATAAATTACTATGAGTGATGGAGAGGAGAAAATTCATAACTTTTTATAGAAAATTTGAATTAACGTGAAACTTGGAGAAATATCTTATAACACATGCATAATTAACATATTAAAAATTCAGAGCAAAACAAAATTCATAGAGAAAGATATGGCAGTCACATTACAGGAGGACAAATATGCTTAAAAATTACCGAAATTGAGTTCATACCTTAGAATGATTTCTTCTTAAAACTCCTTGAATTAATGCCAATGAAATTATGATATTTTTAACAAATAATAGCAGGGGAAATTTGAAAGGGAGAAGAAGAAAAGAAATGTGATAGGAAGAGAGAGAAAGAGAGAGAAATCGAGAGAGAGAGAGAGAATTTTTTTGTTATGGTAAAAAAAATGAAATTCAAAAATAAGGAAAAACTTATACTCTTAATACAAATCAGAATTTTCTGATTAAATGCAAGGCAAAATTCGTGTGAATGGATAGAATTGAGAGAGAAAAGTCAAAACTTCTAAGAACGGTTCGAGTTGCCATATTTCGCCTTTGTAAAACGGGAAAACTTTATCCATTAATTCAAATAAATCAAAAGTCAATTGCTTCATTACCAAAATTAAACAAATCATCCCATAATTATGTTAATTATCTGAAATAAATTATCCTATCACATATTTGACCTTGTCACAATTTTGTGAAATTTCTGCTGACTGCTTGTCAGCTATCGTCGGCCTACCGATCTTTCTCTTCGGCCTGTCGATCTCTAAAGTCCGGCCTACCTATGATATCTCATTGGCTTGCCGTTCGAAGGGGATCATTTCGGCCTGCTGAACTGAATGGTCCGGCCTACCGATCTGCCCTTAAATACAAAAATCATTCATAACATTTAATTATCAATAAAAATATAATTAAACATATAACATTAATGACATGAACATTTGAGCATATCAATTCCACGCGAGCGTCACCTGTCATAACACTTAGAATAAAATGGTTAGCACCATTATATGATATATCATAACACATATCATTAATATAACACTTAACGTCGTCATTATCATAACATAATCCGTTACATAAAATTAGGCTGGCGTTACAAAAATGGGAAATTCTTACACACTCATAATGAGTATTTATACAGATTTATTCGGTAGAGAAAAAGGAACTCATAATTGATAGGAGAGTCTACTTCACTGATACAAGTAAGTAGGAATCTCGCCTACAGTACGAATAGTTTAAAGTAAAGGTTTTCAATATGTTACAAGCATGTTAAGCTTTAAGTATGATATGCCATGTCATATTTCATGTTCATTAAAATAACTAGTGAAACTTAAACGAAGAATTAATCAAGAGAGTCATACCAACCTCTCGACCCACGAGGAGGCTTCATGATAAAGTAATAAATTATAATTGGTCACGGTGTTGTTAGGACCTTGCAAACTAACATACCATTGATCGCACACAACCGATACGACTACTCGGGCCCGATTAATAATAAAACAAGTTCATAATTGAGCATAATACAGTTCATGCATTTTATTAGTCATAAATATGATTATGTGCTACTTTAAACATTTTGCAAGTTACTATTCCTACTTGCTGAGCGAAAGCTCATCCAAGAATATTCATACTGTAGGTAAACAACCTGTCAGTGACACCTAATGGATGGTGGCAAAGCAGCGGACGATCAGAGTGGAAATATTAGAAATGGATACCACGCGCTTGGATTTCTACTTATATTTTAATGACTATTTTGATGACTATTCTAATGACTGTTTTGATGACTATTACTTATTAGCCTTGTATATAACTTTAAAATTTTAGTACTATACATATGTTTTGAAATTACCGCTATGTTACTAATTAGTTAGTTGTTGAAAAAAAAGGGTAAGTAAAAATAGTTTTAAAATAGAATTGGTAAAGTTAGTTTTTAAAGGATAAGAAAATGCTCCACAAAATTTAGAGATTTAATTAAAAGGATGTTTAAGAAGCTAAGTAAAGATCACGTACCGAGGGTCGTTACATTCACTTTGAAAAGTAAGGAGAATAAATGAACCTGTATGGTTATTATTGTTATTATTATTTTTATTATTATTATTAGAGGTAAGCATGCGTCCATGTGCTACGAACAATTATATATATATATGAAGATTAAAATTTATTTTATAATTTAGCTATACTTATTTTATATTCTCTTAATAGTTTTATTTAATGGAAAAAAAATCTAATAGAGCACGTCTCAAAACGAAAAAAAATTTTATTGGGGAAAATTAGATAGTAAATTATTCATAGAGTACATGTTTAAAAAATATTTAAGAAGGTTATATGATAAAAAATGTTCAGGCAAGAGCAGGTTTGTGAAGAAATTATTTAAGAGGAATAGTTAGGGAAAAACATTTATGAGTCAAACTTGATGAAAATATCTTAGAAGAAGTAAAAGAATTTGCAATAAGGATAACTTAGAAAAAGTATTTTGATTACACAAATTAAGAAAAATAATTAAAAGAAGTGAATCTAAAAATACATAAAATATTGGGGGAAGAGCAACATAAAAAGCACAAAGGTTAAAAAAAATGAAACACTGAAGATTACTGAAAAATAAGAAATGACAAAGAAATAAAGAAAAGAAACACAAAAAAAAAAAGGATGGGAAAAATTAAAAAAGGGGTGAACAAAAGGGGAGCAAAAAAAATATTAAATAAAAAAGGGATGGGGGCGTTTCAAAAAAAAAAAAAGAAAAAAGAAAAAGAAAAAGAAACATGGCTAAGTGCCTATTTAAGAGAACGCTTTCATGCAAACAAATTGAGGAGGCAGACCAGAGTCTGCAACAACGAGAGGTCGAATACAGGCTTTAAATTTTGCTCAAATGGAGAAGTACAAGCAAAGCTTATTAGCTACCTTGTTGGCACTTCTGGGAGCATAAATAAAAACAATTGACCACCTAAAAAGAAAAAAATCTAAATGATAGAATGTTAGAGAGAATAGGTCCTTCGGCGACCAATGGCCAATAATTAGGGATGGTAGATATTGCACATTTGCACTCAAAACATCACTCTTGAAAAGGTTCACCTGCAGAGCGCCATCGTGGGCAAAGCAAAGGCCCTTTCTAGCAACAACACACTCAGCAACAAGGGAAGAGAAGGCACCTTTAATTCCTCTTGCCCATAGCTCTAAGCACCGTGCCTGTTGGGGAAGTTCTTGGACCACAGCGTTAATCAGTTGTCCGAGGAACCGCACAGACCATCTGACCAGGAACTGCATCGACCAGTCCCATGTTGCAGACGATCGAATCCGCCAGCGGTGAACAGCCTCGCCAACCATGGTCCATGCCGACCAGACCAACTACCATGTTGGAGGTATATGTTGTGAAACAGGTAACTTGAACAGTGTACGACCACACCCTCCCCTCCGGGCACGATAACATTTCCACAAAGAGCAGTGAAAAACATCCAAAGGACCACCATGTTGCATTATTTTAGCCTTCTAATAGGCAATCCTCCTGATTTGGAGATCATGACACCTGTCACTAGGCACTTAGGTTGTAGGCCTGAGCAGAGCAGACCATCCAGAGGTTAGGATAGCAGTCCGGCCACTGTATACAACCCGACAAGGTATGAGTTGTTCAAGGTCATCAACAACCCCAAAGCCACCCAGAAAACCATGTCAACCCTAATCCAGGATGAACCAAGAACAACAGTTGCCTCCAAATTGATCTTAAAGTTGCCAACCACGGGTGAACACCAAGAAGCGGCCAAGTCGGAGGAGGCCATACTGGAGATCGAGATCACCTCATTGCATTTTCAATGTTTGTCAAGGAAAAAAAACTATCAATACTTCTTCAAGCAATACCACAGACTGCTATATCACGGTCAATCAAGACAATCAATAACACAACACAAAAGCTCTTAAGGTGGACAGGAGCGCACTTGTAACAACGTCTAACAAAACATCAACTGGATATCGTACATGATTAGAGATATTATCAACTACTAAGCATCAGTCAACAACCAGATACATGAGATTGCTTCACAACCAAACAAGGCATGGAAGGAAGTTTCCAATTCCTCCCCACATCTCGTGAAAATTTACTATCACCTTTGATGCAATGATTATAAAGATTAACCAAAGTGATCATGAGAAACTTTTATAGTTCCTCCACATAAAAATCTTAAAACTTGTTGGTCGTAACAATTCCTACAAGAGCCAAACACGTCCAAGTCCCATCGCGATTGATGTACTAATGGTAATGGGTCATTGTATAGCTAGTGGGTATTCAAGTGTTGGGCTGCCTTTTTTAGGGTATTAAATTTTAAAGCTTGCTCCTCTTGCCAGCCCAGTATTTGATTTATTGTTCATAGGGCCACACCTAGATAGATCTTGATTGTTAGCACATTTAGTGATCAGGTGATAATATCCTTGTTGAGGCATACGGCCGACTATTAGGACATTCAACGAACACTTCTATCAAGGTTTAGGGCTGCCCCCATGATAATGCTTAGGGTATGCTAATGTCAGTTGTCTCTATATATATATATAAAAGATATACTAAGTATATGTTTCTAAAATCACTGATATCCTACCGTGATACATAGAGGAATCATATTGCTCTATTAAGGGTCTATTTTGCAAAGTTTTTGCTTGTGCTTCTAGTCAGTGGAAGATCAAGGTTTCATCTCACTAGAAGGTCAAGGTTAAGTTCAATGTTTACTCTAATGACAGTCATGTTATACCTCTCTAACATCAATATTACTTTCAATAAATATCATATTTCTTTTTCTTACATCTATGGGTTACGTTTAGTATTTATGTACATTGGTTAATAGCTTAGATAGCTCCCAATCTTTTATTAAAGTGATGAATTGGTCCTTTTATTAAATTTGAGTTATTAACACTAATGACCCTTAAACTTTAGGTCTCTCTCATTTTACCTCCTAAACTTTAAAAATCACCACTTTACACTCTAAACTTTCAAAACTCCTTACTTTGCCTCATAAATTTGAAAAATCATCATTTTGCTCTTGAACTTTCAAAACTTCTTATTTTATCTCCTATTTTTTTATTTTCCATTTAAATCGATGGAATTAAGCTTGCATTTTTAACACATGGGTCACTTGTAAGGAAAACAAATGAGATTTTATCATTCTCAGGTTTTGTTTTACTTTTACCCTCTCATTTAACGTCATTTTATCTGCTCTTATTTAAAAAGGGTATGTATGCACATTTTCTTTTCAATATTGTTCACTAATATCTCCTCATCTTTGATGTGTAATTCATATTCTTTTGGATTGCAATTCAAAAATCGATGAACATTATCAACTTATTAAAAGAATTGTGTATTAAAACTGAAAAGAAATTTGTATACAAACCTTTCCTAAATGGGAGTTCAGATAAAAAAAAGGCATCAAGTGGGAGTGTAAATGCAAAACATAGGTTGCGAGTGATAAAATCTTATTTTGCCCTTATAGGTGACCTATGTGCGAATCATGTGAGCTTAATTTTGTCTATTTAAACAAAAAATAAAAAATTTAAGAGACGAAGTGAGGAGTTTGAAAATTCAGGGGCAAAATGATGATTTTTAAATTTTAAGGGACAAATTGAAGAGTTTTGAAAGTTCAGAGGTAAAGTGATGATTTTTAATGTTTATGGGACACAATAAGAAAGGCTTTAAAGCTTAGGGCCTTCAGTGTTAATAAAAATAACCTTTTTTATGTAATCAACCCAAACTTGTTGTTTAGGTACATACTCCACGCATGACTTTAGCTTACTCCAAAAATACTAAAATAATAAATCTTGAACCTTCATTTATATATAAAAAATAAAACTAAATAACAAAACAAAATAAAATAAAAAACCACCATAACTTCCAACAACCCATTGAAGCCGGTCTTGGCTCGCAAGAAAACACTCAAAATTCCCGCCATCATAAACTCTCTCCTCAAGCATCTATTCTGCCCGATCCTTGTTCCCACATGTTCATATCTGAAAGTAGAACAAAACCCATATCCCTATTTGTATCGACCGTTGTCAAAAACGCCACTTACAATCCGTCACCACCGAGTCTCGCCGCCATCACCTCTTGCATTGAGTTCGGCTACCGTGAACATTTCCACCCGTGCCAAAATGTTTAAAGGTGGGTGGGGATTAAAACCCCTCAAAACATTCAGAGAAACCCCAACTTTTGATAATGACATAAACAAATTAATCTATATAATGCACTTGGTTATCAAAGTCAGCAAATACTCGTAACATGGAAAACAAAGCAAATTTGCAAGCATTAAGAATTGCTGTGTTGATGCGGCTGTTTTCAAAGTATACGGGAGATGAATAAGTATTAGAAGAAGACTAGCCATGCTTGAGAACAGTCAATGACCTGTTCATCTATGTCTTCGTCTTCTCCACATGCTGAACCTTCCCCCAGCACGAGATCCTGAGCCCAGCCTAAATCCTCTTAGTGTGTTGGATTTTCCAGGAAAATCAGAAGGAAAAACCAAGAGAGAAAGAAGGAGAAGGAATGTAAGAGAGAGAATATTTCTCAGTATGAATTGATCATGTATATAATTGATTTGTTAGTTGACCTTAAATATTCAATTTACAACTTGTATACGGACTAATTGTCAGGTGACATGTGTCATCTATTGTAACAAACTTCAACAAATAACTAACTGATCTAATAGTAATCCAGTAGTCTACAACAAGTAATCAACTAATAACCAACTAACTTTGACAGTAACACCAACTAACTCTGGCAATATCCTAATAGTGTATAACCAGTACTTTGACGTATACATTCAATTTAACCCAAGCCTTTTGTCACAACATCCCCCCTCAAACTTCAAGTACTAAAATGTAACACCCCCTTACAGATGTTATAAATGTCGTTACATTCATTCTTTTTGCCACTATTTAAGATAAACTATTTAAATGAAAACATAATTTGGAAACATGCCGATCTTAGTAATTTAAAAACCCTATTTTGTAGAGCCTCGAACGGCCTGCCGATGGTTGAAGTTCAAACTATAGGTCAAGTTCGGCCTGTCGAAGTTCAAAATTTGGCGTATCGAATTGTGTAAGCAGATTTTAAAAGTTGTGTTAATTTTTATTTAAATTATGGTTTTATTGTTTTGGTATTGATAAACTATTTAAAGACGCAGACTGACCAATAATGATCAACAGGCCGATCTGCTGTTAGAAACAAAATTTTTAATTTAAAACAAGTCTCAATATTTCAAAGTGCAGAAGATAAATAATAATCTTATAAAGTTATAGAGACATAGTTCAAATCTTTAAAACTCTTCAAATAAACTTACTCAGATAATAAAGCATTCTCAAAAAATAAAACATAGTTTACAACTTTAAATGTTTTCTTTGGTGTTCTTCCGTTTTCAATCCATCATTCTTGGTTCACATGCCCGTCTTTGCCCTCTACCTATTCCATAGTTCTCTTACTCTTATCTGCAACATGATATAAAAACTGAACAAGCAAAAGCTTAATAAGTACATTTCATATCTCACAATGTAAGACATTTAATGAACACCTTTATGAAACATCATTTCCATAATCATCATCATCATAACAGTGCATTAGGCACAATCTCATATAGAACATATCTTTCGTTAACATTAACCATGTTAACACTTCATTTATTTTATCTTTAAGGGCTAAAGTGTTGCACCATAATTATCATTGTAAACGTGTTGTCATGAGAGGAGAAGGGTAGCTAATCTCAAACCAAACATGACATCATAAACATAAGCATAACATAAACATAGGTGTGCAACACTTATTTAGGTGATACATATATACATATATATATATATACTTTTATACCTTAAAATACGTTATCATCAAAACATGCATAACTTTTTGCATATCAAAACTTTCATAATAATACATTAAATAAAACCGTCATAGAATCATTATAGAAATCATCATGAACGTAAACTTCAAACTTTTCACAAACCACATCATGTTGCAGGTGAGAATGTACTTACCTGATTAGCTTACTAAACCTTACTTGAAGATGATGTCATCATGGTCTTGATGTGTTTACTCCTTAGTGTGTTCATGTCATACATTCATTTAAAATAAAATTAACATTTATTTATATTCAAAGGATCGTCCAATACCATAATACATATACATCTCCATTTCAAAAATAAATACATGAACATAAATATTTGTTGACCATTATGTATTCATAATTTAATAACTCATGATTCATACACAATTAGAGTCTGATACTCTGTAGGAACAAGGCTAACATATAAACATATTATCATGATTTTTCGTTGGTCATATAAATCCCATTTGATAACCAAAACAAGTCATATACTTCATAGCATAGAATTTGCCAACAATCAAAACAGTGAGCAGTCCTATCTAGCATTCATATAATAAAGTGTTTACATCACAAAAAAATAATTACACAAAAACCTTGCATGTTATAGACACCTAAAACTATAACATATTCAAAAATTACCTTTAAATAAATTCAGAATAATCCATAACATGTGTTAGAATTTAGAGACAACAATAAGCTTCAAAAGTATCAAGCAGTGAGTTACTCATGATCAACATTCTCAAATGATTAAAATAAATTTATTTAGAGCCTAAAATTCTTATGACATCTTATTAACATATAAATACAATAGCACAAAAAGTCTCATTGTCAAATAAATTCATTTATTTATACAAAAACATCACACAACAAGAAGTCTAACAATCCACTGATAAAATAGTCTCAAAACCTAGTCTTAATAAAAATCCAAGAACTCATAAAATATTCATCAACTCATTATAAAATTTTCTAGTCCTTAACTTAACATATATATGAACATATATGTAAAATTTTGTGAGAAATATCATTCATTTGCCTTAGGAACAAAGACTACAATTATACAAAGCTTTACCGATCAGTAACATTTCAATGATGAGTGGCAGAGAGAAGAAAATTCATATCTCAGCGCAGAAAAAACCAAATGGTGTGAAATTTGAAGGAACATCACATAACACATACATGAACATCATATTAAAATTTCAAAGCAAAGACAAATTCCTAGACAAAGTTATAGGGGTCGGATTAGAGAATGAATAAAATTTCAGAGACGTTTAGAACGAGTTTCTTACCTCTATATAATTCTTCTCAAGCTTCCTTGAATTCGCCCAAAAGAATACTCAATATTTCATCCAAATATTTGTAGGAAAATAAGGGGAAGAAAGAGAAGAGAAAACATGAAGAGAGAGAGGGAGTGTTTCTGAGAAATTTTTTTTGAGAGAAAAGCGATATGCATGAAAATAGAATGGCATGAAAATAACATTCTCTATAATGTTAATAGATTTTTTTAAAAAAAAAATGGGGGAATTCACGTGTATGATAGAGAGCATTAAGGGGAAAGTCAAAAATTTGCTCCACTTACGATATTTTTCAATTTCAAAATAAGAAATCTAATCAAATGCACAATCATCCATATAAGTCAAACATTCTATTACCTAAAATAAGGAAAAAGGCCAAAAATATGCTAATCAATTAGAGTTAATAATCCAATCATATCCAATCATTAATGCCACAATTTTGGTGATTACCTGCTGATTACTCGTCAACTTTCTTTGGCCTACTAATGGCTTACTTTAGCCTACTGAGATTGTAAGGTCCGGTCTACCGATGAAATCCATCGACCTGCAGTTTCGTAAGGGATAATTCAACCTGTCGATCTTGAAGGATCGGCCTAACAAACTACGGCATACACTAAAACAAAACAAAACATTAATTGATTGCTAAATAAGTGTCAAGCATACAATGTAAATGACATAAATACCTTGAGCACATCAATTCCATATGACTGTCACCTGTCATAACACTTAAAATAAATAGTCAGTGACATTTTATCATATATCGTAAGGGAAAAAAATGCCTAATGTGTTATTTTTCTAACTTAACCATTATATGAAAATTGGTGGGTGTTATATAAAATCTAAGACTTTATGTTTGTTTCTAAAGGAACTAAACACTGAACTAGAAACTGCTTTAGTAAAAACATCAACTGTTTGTTCTATTGACGGCACATGCTTCACTTCTAGTAGCTTTTGTTGAACCTTTTCACAAACAAAGTACAATTTAACTCATATGCTTAGTATGAGCATGTAAGACTGGATTTGCTACAAGATGAACTGTACTTAACTTGTAACACCACACTATTGGTTTCTTGGAACTTATTACTCCAATTTTAATTAGCAAACCTTGTTTCCAATTGATTTCTGCTACCAAACCAATTAAACTTCTATACTATGCCTCAGTTGAAGATTGTGAGACCATATGTTGCTTCTTGGATTGCTAGGATATAAGGTTTGGACCAAGGAAGAGACAATATCCAAAAGTGGAATGGCTATCATCCATATCTAAAGCCCAATCAGCATCACATAATACCACTAGGTTCAGTAACTGAGTTTTCAATTTTGGTGAGATGCAAACCTTATTCTATTGTTCCTGCTAAGTATCTCAGGATACATTTTACAATTTTCCAATGAACCTTAAGTGGTTGCTACATAAATTGGCAAACTTTATTAACTGAGTATATGCCAATTCTGGTCTTGTGATAGTTATGTACTATAAAGCTCCTAAGTGCTTCTATACAGGTAAGGATCATGGATTGGATCACTCTTATATGCAGTCAATTTCTGTCTAGTTGTCATGGGAGCTGAAGTATGTTTGGCAAACTACATCTTAGTTTTGTATAACAAGTCTTTGATATATTGAGCTTAAGACAAATGCATCCCATTATCTAACTTCCTTACTTGAATCCTTAAGAAGTAATCTACTTCTCCAAGGTCCTTGAGAGCAAATTTGGCATTCAGTTGATTAATTAAAGTCTATACAACTATATTGTCACTTCCATTAACTAGTATATCGTCAACATAGACAAGCACAAAGACAGTGGATTGATTTTGCTAAACAAATAAAAACTGATTAGACCTTGTTGACTTCAAACCAAGACTGAGAAGAGCCTGAAAGAGTTTTTCAAACCAAACTGTAGGTGCTTGTTTAAGTCCATATAGAGGCTCGTGAAGTTTGCAAACTAGTTTGGGATTCTTAGGATCAAAAAGCCAGCAACTTGTTCCATAAACACTTCTTCATATAAATATCCATAAAGGAATGCATTGTTCATATCTATCTATCTCACACACCAATTTCTAGTAAGTGCAACTATAAGTACTACTCTAATTGTTGTTGGCTTGACCACTAGACTAAAGGTTTCATCAAAGTCAAAATCTACAACTTGATGAAGCCCTTTAGCCACCAACTTAGCCTTGCAATTGTTAATTATACCATATGGGTTCTCCTTCACTTTAAACACCCATTTATAGCCCATAGTTGTTCTTCTTTGAGGCAATGTCACTAGGCTCTAAGTATTGCTTCTGAGTAAAGGCATATATTCAGCCATCATAGCTTACTTCCAATTGTCATTTGTTAAGGCCTCTATAGCTGTGCAAGGCTCTCTTGCAGTCATGTAAACTTTAGGTTTGAAAATGCTAGTCTTTGTTCTAGTTTTCATAGAATGAGCATTCTATGTGAGCTTTGAAGTCGTAATTGGAACATGATTTTCAACAGTTGAAGCTGTGACTTGATTATCATATGAAACAAGAGAAATAGTAGATGTAGCTATAGCATTACGTTCGTTCTCAATATTATGAATAGTAGTTGCATCTGAGGAAGGAGTAATTGGAGAAAGAGTTGTTAATGGAATAGGAGAGAAATCATTAGAGGATTCAAAAGGTGATGAGAATTTAGAATGTGAGGCAAAAGAAAAGGCAAGTTCATCAAAGATGACATTTCTAGAGATGAAAATTCTACCATTGGAATCTAGGTATTTGTAACCCTTGTGATTAAGACTGTAACCAACAAAGATGCAAGGTGCAGATTTATAGGTAAATTTCTAATGAATGTATAGTTTAAGGTTTGGAAAACGTAGACAGTCAAACGTTTTGAGCTGAATATATTGAGATTTGGTTTTGAACAGTTTTTCTAAAGGTGATAAGTTCCCAATCACTAAAAAAGGTAACCGATTAATGAGGTATACAGCTATTCTAAAGGCTTCATCCTAGTGTTATAGCATGGATGCTTGAGCAAGAAAAGGTAAACTTGTCTTTACAATGTGTCTATGTTTTCTTTCTACTAGGCTATTTTGTTAATGGACATAAGGACAAGGGTGCCTATGAACTACCCCATGAGCTGTAAGAAGATTCACAAATAGTCTATACTCTCCTCCCTAATCAAACTATATAGTTTGTAGTTTAGTACCTAATTGTAGCTCAACTTGTTGTTTGAAATTAACAAAGGTATGTAGAGCTTTAGATTTGTGTCTTAGCATATATATCCAAGTAAACCTGGAATAGCTGTCAATGAAATGTATATAATATCTATAACAACTAGTGGAAAGGACTAGAGAAGGACCCTAAAGATCAATATGCACTAGTTCTAATAGTTTAGTATAAACAGTTGAAGAAGTAGAAAAGGAAGATTTGTGCAATTTGCCAAGAAAATAGGCTAAACAAACACTGCGAGGCATTTTATTAATGTTTCTCAGATTACAATGACAGAGTATAAATTGGATAGTTTATTCAAAAGGATGGCCAAGTTTATTATGACATATATTGAATAAGGAATGAGAAGCTACAGACACATTACAAGAGTTTTTACAAGAGAATGGACCGACATTGGGCATATTTTTGAACTGAGAATTTGAATTTGTATAAGTAAGAGACTGAGGAGAAGATTTGGATTGTTAAAGCTTAATTTGAGAAGTATCAAAGGCATAGAGATTACCTTTAAGATGACCCTCTAGTAGAATTGCTTGGGATGCAAGATCCTTCACAAAACAAGACTCATATTTGAATTCAAAATAGACTTGATTATCTTTAGTAAATTTTGAAACACTAAATAAATTCTTTGTGATTTTAGGAACATGAAGAAGTTGTTTGAGAGTAAGTATTTTACATGCAACATATGGAGATAAAAATTGAGAATAACCAATGTGCTTAATGTCTAAACCCCTACCATCTCCCATGTGAACTTGATCTTTGCCTCTGAAATTAGCTTTGACCATCAAATTCGATGCATCTATAGTGATATGGTTTGTTCCTCTAGAGTCAGGATACCATTTTGTCCTTGTGCTGTTCTCTAGATACCAAATTGAATTATGGATGTTCTTAAGTGTAGCTAGCATTGTTGACAGTGGTGAGCAAGATTGATCACAATCTGAGGACTAAAACTGAACAAAGTCTCCTTGAGAATTATTCTTGGGAATAAAATTGGAAGAATCACTAAGAAGCGGGGTAGGTCCTGAGAAGGATTGAGCAAATTTGTAGTAACAGTTAACAACTACATGTCCCATTTTGCCACAAAGTTGACATTGTACCTTGTTATTTTTCCATGAACCATGACCTCTACCAAATGATCTTCCACATCCTCGAGGACCAAAATATCCTCTAGATTGAACTGTTCCTGATAAAAAAAGTGTCCTCGACCACTTTGACTAATAATCTAGAGTTAAAACTAGGAGAGAAAGTCAAAGTTGGACCTTGTGGATAAGGAAATTTCTTGTTATTTCCAAACTATTTTTGGTTAAAGAATGCCAGATTTGCCATTATTGAATCAAGATTCAGCATATTCTTTTCAATCCTTACTTCTTGAGTAAGCAGTAAAGATTCAATTCCTTCCACAATAAATAGATCAACTCTGGAATTAACTGAAATATAACTATCTCATATTCAGGAGGAAAGCCATCAAGAATGAAATCAACATAGTAACAAATGCGAAGAAGAAAGTCATTGATGCTTAGAGACCTCTTTCTTTAGGTTCTGGAGTTAAGTTTTGAATTGAGTTACCTTTGCTTTGATTTAAGAAGCAAAAAAACTTTTAGAGTTTTCCACTCTTAAGAAGAAGAGTCCCAATTCACTAGTCGTGAAAGAATTCCATTAGAAGCTGAAGTAAGAAGCCAGGAAAGAATTAGCTAGTCTTGTTGTACCCAATCGAGAAAGTCAGGATTGATCTTCTTTGAAAGTTCATCGCCAAGACAAAGAAACTTTTGAGGTGGTAAGATTAAGTTTGAAAGAAATTTTTGATAGTTGTTAAGACTTGTTTTCATCAAACAAGAAAATTACTCAGATCTGATTTTGACAAAATTAGATGAGGAAATAAAATAGGAACAAGTTGAGAAGAAGAAAAACTTGATTTGCCATTATTAGTCACCTCCGATGAGCTCCTAACATCTAGAATATTTAGCTCGAATACCATATTGGATTTTCTAGGAAAATCAGAAGGAAAAACTGAGAAAAAGAAAGAAAGAGAAGGAATGTGAGAGAGAAAATATTTCTCAGTACAAATTGATCATGTGTACTATTGATTTGTTAGTTGAGCTTAAATATTCAACGTATAACTTATATACTAACTAATTGTCAAGTGACATGTGTCATCTACTGTAACAAACTTCAACAGATAACTAAATGATCTAACAGTAATCCAGTAGTCTACAACAAGTAAGCAATTAATAACTAACTAACTCTGACAATAATACAAACTCACTCTAGCAGTATCCTAGCAATGTACAACTAGTAATCTGATGTCTACATTCAATTTAACCCAAGTCTTTTCTCTCAACATAGTGCAACCTGCCTCGCTCTTACGAGTGCAACCAGTGTTGACCCTAAATCTATCGTGTCGAGCCCAACTCCTCCCTTTGTAGATTTTCTCTAGCAAACCATTGTCTCCCACTGCAGTGATCAAAGATCCTCCATACTCTTCACCCAAAGCATTCCCCATAGCTCTTGCCTTTTCAACACTCCCTATTAGAGCTCCCTCCCTTAATGTCATGATGGCCTTTTTTTTTTAAGGTGGTTATTTACTAAATAAAAATAAAGGTTTGGACTCGTTAAATCTAGAAAAAAAGAACTAATTCATCATTTTTTCTAAAAAACTAGAAAAGCCCAGATCTAGAGCTGGCAATTCGTATTGCGTGTTGTGTTCTTATCAGCACAATTACAGCACCGCACGATTAGGCTGAACACGAACACGATATGATTAATAAACATGCCTGAAATGTAAACATGAACACGGCCTACCTATGGCACGTGTAACACGACACAACACGATTAACACGATTACTAAACGGGCCATGTCAGGTTGGCACGATAAAAACAAGTATATGGCACGTTTATGACCCAGTTAACTGAAAATTAAAAAAATAAAAAAAAAACTACAAATATTTCAAATATTTTTATTTTATAAGTTTAAATATGCTATAAACAGGCATGTCATCCTGTGTCTTAAATGTGTTAAAGCATGTTAAACGTACTAGCACGAATTCAACTCGTTTATTTTTGTGTCATTCGTGCCAATCCATTTATGGTCTTATTAATAAATGTGCGGTCCAAACCCGTTTATCTCGTGTCGTTTTCGTATTGTGTCATCTTATCATGTCTGAAATTATCGGCCTACCTAGATCGCCTGTTCAAATTTTTTGTCCACCTTGTCTATCAAATAAATTTTTGACACGTCATCATAACTTCAACCTTGATAATTGCAGGACATAGCGGGCGTTTGGTAAAATACTTTCTTCTGAACTCTCTTTCTTGGAACCATTAACCACTCTCTCTTTGTGTCTCGGTTAGTAGATAATAATAATAATAAAATGAAATGAAAAGGTAAACCGCTTTCTCTCTTTCTTGGGATCTACCTCTCTCATTTTTCCCTCTCTCATATTTCCATCTCTGATCACACTAGAAACAAAACTGCGATTATCTAGGGAGAGTAATGAGGATGAAGAAGGAAAAAAGAACTCTTTGGCAGTCATGGATGGTGGTGGCCGTAACCTTCTTCTCCGGCTTCGACAACTTCCGGCTTCGACAAGTTCAGTTATGTGATTTTCATTTTTTATTTTAGATCTAAAGTTCTGATTCCTTTTTTGGGTATGAAAATGGGTTTTAATTAGATTTAAAATTGAAACTTGTTCTAGATCTCGAACGCCATTGCATGTTTTGTGCATCTGTTGGTTAAGTTATTAATGGCACCTATATTTGTCAGATCAAAAGGGCCTAAATGCAGACTGGGTATGAACTATGAAGAAACGCAAAACAAAAGAGAGCCAGTTTTTGCTTTCAAAACATGCTTCTAAGTGTAACCTTCCAAGAAAAGCAATTTGTAAGCAGATTGAATGAAATAGATATCTCTATCTTCATCGAAATTGGTATTTACGGTGCAACAAGAACAATACTTTTCTGGGTTGGAAAGAGAAACATAAGAGAGGAAGGAGAAGCGATGAAAACTGACCATTCCTTATTTTTATTTTTTTTTTCCTTTTTGTATTTGCTTTGACCTTGTAAGAAAAGAGTCATACTTTTTGTTGGAACGATAAACGCCGATGTCGCCTCTGTTATTAGTATTGAAGTGTTGTGACGTGTCAAAAATTTACTTGATAGATGGAGGGTTGGAAAGAAGATTTTGACCGGGGATCTGAGTTCTTTCCTAAAGGTTTGAGGACTATCCAAGCTACTAATCATATATATATATATATACTCCGTCGTTTGGGAGACTATCTCCCAAACTTAACGTGCAAAAAGTAATATCATAAATCGTAGCATGATGATCCTTGATCATTGAATGTTGTGTTTAACCTCCGTGACATAGTTCTTAAATAACTAATTTTTTTATTTTTATACCAATTCAATATTAATGGACATTAAAAATGCGTAAAATAATTTTTTGCAAGACTACCTTTCTTGGTAATATGCCAATTGCATATTGGCGTTATGTTAACAATGGTCATGTTATTTATTTTCTTTTCTATATATTATGTTGGAAAGGCTTCCGTCCCGATGGACTTTAGAAAAACTCTAAATATGCATATTTATATTTAAAGTAACTATTGAAAATTCATCTATATATATGTAGTTATATATATTATGTAAGTATATAGCTTTTTGTTGTTCCTTTCATGGATCTACTCTTCAACAGAACATGTAAAAATAAAAAATATGACATGATAGTCATTAAATGTAACTTTGATATTGAAAAAGTAACTCCAAGAAATTTACATTAAAAAACGTTAAAAATTATTCATGTTACACTTATTCAATGTTAATATTATGCTCAATAAATATCAGTTTATGTTTTTTTTGCTTTTACATATTATACGAGAGGACTTGCTATTGGATGGGTGCGGTTTTGATGATTACTCTTATTTTTACCAATCAATAGTTATTGTTATTTTAATCGTATGATATAAATCAGATAGTTGTAACGAATATAATATTCAAGAAAAAAAATTATGATAAACAAGGAGTATTGAAGTTTGAAAACTCATTAAATGTGATTTTAGATGTGCAATTTGTTTTTTTTATCTACTGACGTGACTTCTTTAAGCATTTTTTAACTAAAAAAAAATGTGTGCGAGACGTCTATTTGAAATTCAATACTTTTAATATTAGAAACGTTTAGATTATATTGTTTTAATTACTACTGTCAGTGTAAACAAAAGTGACGAGGGATATTGAAAATAACTAATACTAGTAGAAGAACGATGGATTCAATATATACAAACCCCTAGTTTGTTTCTTACCATCTTAAAAACCAGAGAGCCATTTTCATATCCACGACTTAAAAAGACCACAGAACTCAAGTTCTCTAATGCTTTGAGTTTTTTTGCACTTTTTCAATTTATGCAGTTTGTTGAATCATTTCGGTTGCTTTATAATTTCTGCAATATATAGGCATTGTAGTTGCCTTTTTTTTAACCATAAACTTGAGAGAACTTCGACTGAGATACACCGTCGGCTTAACCTTTAGGCAGGTTAAGCAACTGCTTAAGGGCCTCATTTTAAAAAGGCCCCAAAATTTTTTTGTAACCTTTTTTTTTTTGCTACTATATTGTTTATTATTATTATTATTATTATTATTATTATTTTAAGAAACCAACCTATCTCTAGTTTTTGAGAACACACAAATACGTAGTATCCTTATTCCTTAATCCTTAAAACTAGGGAACATTACGTGGTATGCTTAATTCTTAAATATAAGGAGCATTACTGATTACTCAATTACAAATGGCAAGTTGACATAAAAAATAAAAATGGAGAGGAAAAATTTGAAACTCAAAAGTAAATAAATTAATAAACAAAAATTACAAAAAAAAAGTGAGATCCCCTAAAAACAAATGTGACCTCTCTTTATTTAGAAAATTATGTATCCATTTCTCATTCTTCTTGTATTTGAATAATATCATTTCTATTTTTCACAAGAAAGTTTAGTCTCTTTTTAAATCTAAGATCCCTTTTTTAACTTCTCAAAACTGTATTGCCACATTTTTCTCGATATCTTTTATTGAAAAAATTAAGTATGTTTTTATTGGTGGAAAAAGTTTTGATGAGTCTTAATATTGAATTTGTAGTAGTATCATTACTTTAATTTTGTTGTAATATTATTTTGATTGTTATTTATTTCTCTTTATTCAATGTAATTGATTCTTTTGTTATTTTTGGATGATAAAAGAGGATTTTCAATCTTTTTTATTTCAGTGCATTGTATTACATAAGCCCCTTTTAAATTCTCTGTTAAAGCCTCAAATTACCTAAAGGGGATCTACCCTTTGTTTGTATTTCAAATGGTATTTCATTTATTGTTCCATCCTTTGGAAGAGGAATATCTCTATTCTTTGGCCGTTTGTTTCAAGTCCATCACTAAGTCAGACATGATTTACATAGCATTGTTGAATGCTTCCCTAGATTTGGTAGCCTAAAATGCAACCATATCATCTATTTTCAATCGACATCATATGGATAAGGGCATTTTCTCCCTCCATAAGTGAAGAGGGATCAATATATTTAACATTTTTGAGCCACCTGTAAGGATAGATGCTCTCAAAGTATATGATGTTTTGTTAAAGGACATATTTATAAATAAATAAAGTGAAATTTTTATTATATTTACCTTGAATATTTTATGAGTAACACTAAAATCTCATAATTATCTAAGTGATTTTAAATAATATATATAACTGTTATATACAAGAGCATAATATTTAAGGATGATAATCAAAATAGTCAATAATATATAATTAATCATTACAATTAATTATTTAATTAACATATATAAGATGATCTTAATCCTTAGTTATTAGCAGACTCTTATTCATATATTTATGTCTATGATTTACTTGGAATGGATTTAAGAATCTTATTCTCTCCCTTGTATTTTAGAGGTATAATGAAGTAAGTAGTCAGGAATATTAGTAATACAAGATAGAATCCATGCATTCTCTAATGAGAAAAAGATAAATAATTCTATCGAGTATTGATTCGGTTCTTAAATAATATAAACGCTCAATTCATGATTAAGTTCATGAATTGACTATTTATTAGAGAATCAATGACATTCAAGGATAAAAAAGTAATTAGGGACGTTAACATTTTTTATCTAACTCTAATTATGAATAATTTGCAAATGATCAATTTATATGTAATGATTATATCAAATGGATGGCCCTAAGAAATGTGTAATTAAAGCTATAATTTCAAGAGTGCAATTCCAAGTTTTTAATGGAGCAACATTAGAATTGATAAAAAAGTAATATATTAATTAAAGAGTTTAATTAACATATTGGTTTTATTGGAGCTTAAAATTATGGATCTACTAGCCTCCCACTATCCTTGTAATCACTATTTGAACAAGTGGAATTATTGGTTAATTAATTAATTTAGAGAATGAAATTCTAAATTAAATATCACTCAAAACAAATTAATTATAAATTAATTGTAATTATCAAATAATAAGATTATTTAGTAATAAATTAATTTTGAAAGACACAGTTTGTCCCACCCATTGTGTGTGGCACATTCTACAGTAGGAAAAAGTTCCCTATGCAGTCTAGAAGATTGTTCATCAAGTTTTCATATTTACGACTTTCTATTTTGGATAATGTGATTTAATTCAAAATTGAAAACTAATTTGGAATCAAATAAGACTGGGTAATAAGAAAATTTTCTCTCTCATTTCTCATACAATTGCACCACAAGCACAAAAAATCTCTTTGTGTGTGATGCCACATACTGTATAAAAAATAGAATATTGTGTCTTTTATTTTAATTAAATAAATATTGATATTTAAGATTAAAATAAAGAAAGCCTTTAGAATTGATTGGGTTTCACATTCTCTATAAATAGAGACATTTTCTATTCATTCTATATATAATTAAGAGTCTTGATTAGGCTGCTAAAATTCTGCTAAAGAGTCTAGGCGTGTAGAGGGAAATAGAGAAGAATAAGTGCTTTTCATCCCAAGAATTGCTTTGCTCATGTGTTAAGATTAATAGGTGAGACAAGTGAAAGAGTGATTTGTAGAAATCTTAATTCCCTTCTACGCCAATACATTCATCCATCTTGTATCGAGGATTAGGTGAAGAAGACGGTAGTTTCATAGAAAGAATTGGTAAGCATATTACACACACGCGCACACACACACACACACACATATTTATTAATCGCTAAATTAATATATTTTATACCATGTTTTACAAAAGTTTTGGGAAAATTTTTATTATATATGTTCCACATTATTACTACATTTCCACATATTTTCACGAAAACTGTCTTAGAGAACAAACACCACCAACTTTTAACTAGACATGGTGGAAATTCAAACTTGTTTAATTACTTCTAGAATATTTAACAAGCATGGTTGAACCAACTTTTTGGTTTACAAATAGTATAAAGTTTTCATATGTTATAGTAAAAGCAAAAAATTACTACAATGTAAAGCTCTCACATGTTAATTCTTTTAAACTAAAAAATTGATTCTGATTCTGCTTGCCAAACACCATATTTATGGTGGAAATTTAGACTTATTTAAATACTGTATAAACATATCTTCCTTGAACTCATGAAAACTTTTCTTTAAAAAGAAAAATAATGATTTTTCTACTCATCTTGTAATGATGTAATGAAGCCATATAAGTCTTTTATATTTTTCCGAAAAAAAAATCTATTTGATTAATGTTTTGAAAATATTAGGTTGCTTAATTTGTAACAATAAATAATATAAATTGCCACATGATTAGCACACAAAAGTTTACATTTAATGCCGGTTATTGTTGAATAAATAATAAAATATTTCAGCTTTAATTTGTCACTTTTATGATTTTTATTTAAAATACTTTAATTAAAAAATGTCTAGTTTTTAGTTTATTTAAGTACAGATGTAAAAAACAGTACAAAAAGGCCTTCAAAGAGCCGTGCAAACCCTGCAAGCATAAGTGAATAACCATCTCCAATGGCCAAGCCGTGACCAGAGCCGCACTCCAGCCGAGCCACAAGGCAAATCGTCAGCAACTGGGACCCCAACATTGACCACGCTGAGCTCTTCTAGCAGTGCGCGTTTCCAGCCCGCACTCAATCTGCATGCGGCGTCTCCCTCAGGCGTTTCTTTAGCCAACCGTGTCAGCTGAATGGGCGCAGTGCATTCAATAGCTCTCTTTCAATCTCCGCGTGCCATGTGTCCATGGTTGTGCATAATCATTACAGCATCTTCTCTCCACATTTTTCGTTGGTCAACTCAATTACTTCCTCCAAGCCCAATCAAATCAGCCTGATTTTCTCCTCAAATAAAAATTTAACTTTCTAAATTTAATTGTAATTTTCTTTATTTCCATTTCTTTTGTAATTTTCCCTTTTTATTAGTTTCTTTCCTTAATTATCTTGAAGCTCCAAAGGTTACAAATAGAGGCGTATGCCAAGGCTTAGGACATTTCTCATTTTGTTTGTCTTACATAATTTCTCATATTTTCTTTGTAGAAATTGTGAGGATGTTTTGAAAGCTATAGGCTAAAGTTCTTTGGTGAGGTTAGAGGTGAACTTATGTGTTGAGTGATACAATCAAGGTTTTGATTCATTTTCTTTGTAACGCTTATATGTTTGAAATAATTAAATCCTTCATATATTTTATTTCTTTTCAAAATATTGGCGCCAAATTTTTATATGAATTCAATTATGCTTTGTTTATGTAATTTTATCATGCATTGTTTTGTTATTAGAATTATTTTACAAGTCGATCTTTATTGCAACATAGTCAAATGATATATTGTCTATTTTACATAACTTGTAATAGTAATTTTTGTAGAATTAAGGATTTAATTTATTCAAATACTTTTGCTTTATATTATAAATCAAAACTTAAATTAGAAAACGAGACAGATATGGAATTCTTGATGCCTTACCTATTTTTAGCATTGAATTCTCTACACCAAAGCATCAAAGTCGTATGTTACTTTCTTTAACCGTTAAAAAAAAATACAAAAATGTTCTTTTGTTTTAATTTGTTTATTTATCCCTCTAATTATTTTGTTCAACTAAGATTTCTATTTTTTTTTTTTTTGGTTTTGTTGTCTACGCCTCATAGAATCGACACCCCAATCTACATTGCGATAGCCGTGATATCTTTTGGGCATAATCACCACATCATCATATACAACTAAAGCATACACATATTTTTATAATTTTGTCTGCAACCAGTTTGCACAAAAAAAAAAAAAAGAAAAAGAAAAATCAAGCATTGAAAACTCTTCGATTTATATACACACACATATGTATTTGTTTTTCTAACTTAGCAACACTTTAAAACTATAAGAGCAAACAACATGCAATGCCCCATTATAGACATTGCTTACCAACGTAGAGACCTAACAGCCGATATTTGCGATACACAATTGAGGCGACATGCATCATCATAGGGATACAACGCCCAAGCACAATAGACCTTTGTAAGTATTTTTATTTGTAAATATTATCTTTCCTTATTCAAAGTAGCATATATATTTATAACATGTGCTTACTTTTATATGTGTAGAATACGATAGAGGGAAAGAGACAAACTTAGAAGACACAGTCTACTTCTTGTTCATTTGCACCTGCGGTTAACGAGGAAGGAACTTTAAAGTAGGTTTTGGGAATACGAAGAAAACACAAGACTGGAGTAGGCCCCACACTTCCGTAGAGGATTTACTTTAGCGCCACTTCATCCTCTAGCTCCTAGTTGGAGGGAACATCTTCGGTGTATATTGACTCGCACGTGGAAGAATATTTGCAAAGATCGTACGAGTAAAAGATGCAAATGTACAAGAACTTGAAGAGGATGATAGAGTGGCAGGCCCAGTTGCACCCTAATGCCCAATTCTCACCCCTGACTTGTCCTCAACCTTATGCCCCTCTTGGTCCTCCACCTCCTCCAGACGCCTCTGATGACAATGATGATGATGCGAGTGATGCTTCAACTTTAGGGGATAGGTTTTATTTTGTTTTTATTTATCTACACTGTTTAATATTTTTACATATTATGTTTGGTTTTATTTTATTAATGAAACACTTTATAATTTTCTTTTTAATATTAATTTATTTTTATTATTATAATTTGATTAGTTCTATTTAATTTTGAATTTAAATATATCCTTATATAATATAATAATGAAATAAAAAATTAAAAATTAAATACAAAAATATTAGAAATAAAGATTATAAATATTTAATAAAAAAAAGAAGGTGTTTGCGACAACAAAAATAACAAAAAAAAAAAACCATTATCGACGACATTTTGAAAAATGTCATCTCAAAAAATTAAGCCACATCAGCATATGAAGAATTTGTGACAATATTTTTTGAAAATGTCGTTGCTAAAAATGAAAGCCATGTTAGTCCAACAAAGATGCTGATGACACATTTACAGTGACTTTTTGTGACGACAATCGTTGCTAATAAATTGTGATGATGGTCGTCGCTAATATAATTGCGAGGACTTAATGTTGTCACAAATAATGTTTTTATGGCTAACTATTCGCAACGTCATTTTTGCGACCACATATTGTCGTAAATAATTTTTTGCGATAACTTTCAAGTTTTAGCGATGACTTATTGTCGTCGCAAATAAACCTTCTTGTTGCAGTGAAATGTCATTGGAACTTCATCAAAACATTGTAATATTCTTCAAGGAAAGCATAAGACTATAATTACTAAAGCAGTCAAGGAAGGTGAGATCTCAAGTGGACGAGACCTAAATGAAGAGACCATTGTTAAACATCGCGGTGTGTTACTTTGCTTGATTAACATGTTTTTACTTGTGGTAGATGTTCTAAAATAATTACAAATGATGTAATAAAATTTGAACAAAGATTGAAGGCAAATATTTTATTAGAATTGACGCTATCATTTGATTTTGTATTCAGTCTGCATTTGATGAAAAAAATTGCCAGGTGTTACAAATGATATGTCAAGGGCACTCCAGAGAAAAGATCAAGAGACTGTAAATGCCAGGGATTAAGTGAAAATTTAGAAGCAATAATTGCAAATGATAAGGAACAATGGATGGGATTCCCTTTTTAATCAAGTCTCCAATTTTTGTGAAAAACATAACACAGTTGTTCCAAACATGGAAGAAACATTTGTAGGCAGAGGTTGATCACGATGTAAAGGTCTAGCAAGTATAAACCTGCAACAATTTCGTGTGGAATTAGTTTATGCCATTACTGATATGCAACATCAAGAGGTAAATTGATTGCTTCAATGGCGTAAATACCAATTCTTGCCTCGTTGTATAGCATGCTTAAGTCCCAAAAATCATTTCCCAGCTTATGACTAGAAAAGTTGACGAAATTTGCTGAACATTATTCGAAAGTTTTTTCCTGCTATGGAGCACATGGTATTGGATAATAAACTTGAAACTTACATTATTGATGTTAAAGATCATAATCAATTCTTAGGCTCGAAAGGAATTGGTGATCTTGCACAAAAAATGGTTCAAACAGAGATAAAAAATATAATGTATCCATTAATTTATCAACTACTGACATAAGCATTGATTTTGTCTACTACCATGTATTTTCTCCTATGAACACTGAAAAATCGACTACGCAATCGAATGGGAGATCAGTTTATGAATAGTACTTGTGTATATCAAGAAGGACATATTCTATTGCATTGATAATGAGGTTATAATGTCATATTTTCAAAATCAATAACCGACTGACGAAACTTGAACCTGTGCTTGAGAGATAGCTGACCATATTATCAAAAGGGATATATGGATTCTTTAGAAGAAAAGAGTTGTGGTGGTCCTTGGCATTGAGCTATTTTTTGACGAAACCTCTCCTACGATATCATCATTTCATACATTTAATTGAGTTCATCAACCAAAATATTTGGTTATACTATGGTACCAACAAATCAAGTGATCTTAGTCGGTCCATCTTGGTGCCGCTTGGTATTTAATTTTTCGAACATCCCTAGTGCAAGGTCCCCTTATTGTTGGCTTGAAAAATGTTGGGGTCACTCTCTTTAATATCAATTACATCCTTAATTCTTAATTAAAAGTCTCATTTCTAAGCTCCAAATTTTTAAAAAGACTCCAAATTATTGCAAGTTTTTGATAAAGAGATGAAAATGACAAGAACTAGAGAAAAATGTCCCATTAGCCACTTTAAATTTTACTTATAAAAATATTACAAAAAATTATTCATTTGGTAAAATTATAAAAATTGTGGAGTACTTAAACTAAAAAATGCAACTTAATCCTAAAATAGCATCAAAATAGCTAAAAAAAAAAAAAAATTGTAAAATTAGGTGTTGTTGGCCAACGCACCACATGTGCCCATGCCTATGGTCGCGAGCTGTTGTACGCGCTTGGTTCCTTACAACACGATATTGCATGCCCCTTGGCTAAGAACGGGTCATTTGATCACAAAATGACCAAAAACTTTTTTTTCCCAAGTATTTCTCTTATTTTAACACTTCTTAAAGCTCAAAATTTGTATAAACAACCTAAGAGTAAAATAAAAATTCAAATACTCAAAGCCACAAATAAAGTTCAAATTTCATAAAAAATCACATGAATCTCAAACTTGTTAATGCAAATCATTAACTACTTTCCATCAAATCATTATTCGATTGTAAAACATGTCCTAATCTTTAATTTTAATGAAACATAGAGGAGAACTAAAAAAAAAGTTATAAAACCATCACCCTAGCATGATAACTTGAATACTCTACCTATTTCCTTTCATTCAAACATGAATCCTAGTCTTAGAACTCTTTTAGAAACTTGAAATCAAGCCTAGAAAGTCTCCAAAAGACCAGCACACATGTTTAAGAACTATTTAGGATACTTGAAAACTGAAAGCATACAAGACTAGGTTGATCTAGTTTTGGTCTTTTTCATCTTTCACCACCCAAACCTTTATTAAACCATTTAGGCATGTTTACCAAACTGTAAAAGAATGTAAAGGAAAAGTTAATGAGATTGGAAAGGAAAGTAAAGTAATAGGAATGAGCATCATTCATTTTCTTTTTAGTATTTACTTATTTATTTGATGATGTAATAGGAAACAATCATATTCCATTTCTAGTATTTACTTACTCAGGGATGATGATCTTATTCAATGTAATTATTAAAATATTCTTTTTATATGACTAATAGCTATTAAATAGTAGCATTTGAATTTGGAGGTCTAAGTAAATATGATATTTATTTTCTTTGATAAGAAATTAATACTAAAGAGCATGAGATGATTGGTATTCGCTTTCCTCATTTCTTAAATTATATGAAGCCCAAAAAACTCTCATTATTAATTTTGTAAGAAAGAGAATCACTCTTTACTTTTTTTGCCCTTTGATACAAAATAAACATGTTACATTATTTAAAGGGAAAGAGAATCACTCTTTACTTTTTTTGCCCTTTGATCCAAAATAAACATGTTCTTAGTAACCGTTGTTGGGAATGGAATTTTCAAAGAAAAGTTGGTTTTCTGAGATAAGGGCAGAAATGACTTAACCTAGCTGCTTAAACTATTCAAAGCAAATTAGCACCTTAACTTTTTTTAACGGTGAAGCAATCATATACACGGTTTATTAGTGGCATCTTTTTGCAGCCAACATACCTTCTAATTTATATCTACAATACTAACACACAATTCGAATATGTCTAGGTCATAACCACTCATTTGACTTTAGTGTATTCACTCATGCCAAAATTTTATACACCTAAGATACATATTTCTAATCTTTGATAACAACCAAACTTCATCATTCTTTCCATAACTCTTCAAAAACACATTTAAACATTTAATAACATAATCCATTAGTCAATTGAACTCCAACCAATCATAACTTAATCCGAAGAGTTAAATATAAAAAATGTTCCCTAATTGGGGTTTATAGTATAGAACTTCACATTGCTTATATTATTCGTAACATTATTCTATGGAGGTTTCTTAGCTTAAAAAAATGACTCCTGGACCTACCAATCCAAAGATCGATTTTGACCCTATTTGACGTAAAAGTAGCACTTCTATTTATAACTTTCCTTAGAGCTATATTTGAGCTCTAATATTTATTTCATCACCTATAGATGCCAAAAACTTTGAGAATACTTTTCCATTCTTTCATATACAGGATTTTTTTTTTTATTAGTAGTGTTGCGTATAATATGGAAAATAAACAAACAAGTACAATGAAAAGCCTTCAACCAAAAAAACATAGAATGGCATCGAAGCACGCAAAACACATGCTTTCCTTAAAACAGATTCACTCTCTCCTTGGGTGCTTGAGATTATGTTGAGCATCTATCTTACAAGATACAATGATGATTAAGCAAGACTTCAGCACCAAAAACACTATGCTGGTGAACTTAAACCATGTCTTCCCTCTATCACCAGAGACCTAATCTCTAAGAAAAAAAAAACTTAAGCAACTAAGAACACGAGAGAGAGTAAAGAGAATTTCTCCATTGTTGTGTGTGTAAATGGTTTGAGAATAACCTCCTTTTATAGGCTTATGAGAGGGGTGTTACAATGCATGAAATTAAGATAATTAATCCAAAATTAATTCCAGAATAATGAAAAAAAAATCAAAGGTTACAATCTTTGAAATTCATGTTTAATTTGCCCATTTTTTCTATCTAGATTCATGCACCAATGTGCATAAATCTAACAGTCATATCGATTGTTTACATTATGGAATGACTGCAAAATAACTCT
Source organism: Artocarpus hirsutus (assembly GCA_946598075.1). NCBI lineage: Eukaryota > Viridiplantae > Streptophyta > Magnoliopsida > Rosales > Moraceae > Artocarpus > Artocarpus hirsutus. The sequence continues at coordinate 12,518 of CAMOHE010041174.1, read as the reverse complement.
AGATTTAACATTGGAAAAACAAATTTTTACTCAAAGGTTACAACCTTTGATATTCATGTTTAATTTTCCCATTTTTCTATCCAGATTCGTTCACCATTCTTATTGACTTCTTAGGAATGAATGCAATGAATGCAAAATAACTCTAGATTTAAAGTTGGAAGAAAGAAATAAAAAATCTACAAAACAAGACCCGTGCGAGGACAAGCCCAACGGGTCGACGTTCGCTTTGCCCATGTCGTGCGGGTGCATACATTGGGCCCCTAACCTATTGGACAGAATGATTTGCACCCCCTTGCACGTGAAAGAGCCTCTTAGATACATGTTCTTACCTAAGAGCTATAGTGCAAATCTATTTAAACTCCACCAAGGCAACATGCCTAAGCTATGTAGGACTCCAATTGTTTAGTATATTTTCTAACAAACCAATTCCCAAGGGCATAATTTGAACATCAATTTCTCATTCACCCGATAATTATTTTGAGCATGTGAATATTGATGTCGATCTTCTCGCGATAGATAACACAACTCTACTAAGTTCTGTCACATATACGAAGTGAGTCCCACTCTAATATAGGCCTCAAAATGGTTCATGATAATGGTTTATCAAACCATTTTCTAACATTTTTTAGGGAATCATGAATCTATTTATTTGTGTAGTAATACAAATTGCAGATGGTGCATTTCGAGCATAATATACAGCATTGACATGAATAACGTAACTCAAATGATTGAGTAATTTCATAAAATAATGTAATATATTGAACAATAAGGATGTGAGTATCCTGGGATCACACCTAGATGTCAGTTTGACTTTAGGGTTGAGTGAAGATGATGTTGAATGGACAAGCATAGAATCTTACTCTACTTAGTTTGAACTAGCAATTGAACTTTTATATGAGAAAACACTATAAAAAAATAGTTTTAACTACTTTGCAAAACATGCTATTAGTTTCAAGTCTACTGCACCAATCTCAAGTATTACATATTTAGATGGGTCCTCCTTGTTGTTGGAATCATATGGGTTGGAAGAGAAGAATATAAAAAGGGCCCGTTTAGTAGTGTTTTTAAAATGAAAAGTGTTGTAGATAGCACTTTTTCAAAAACTAATTATAGTAAATAGTAGGTTTTGAAAATATTTATACTAAATATCAAATATATTGTGTAAATAATTTATTTATCCCCTTTATTTATAGTGTAAATAATTCTTATTTACACAATAAATAGATTTAAAAAGAAACAAATAATTTATTTACTCCATTGTCTATTATATAAATAATTCTGATTTACAAAGTAAACAAGTTATTTACATCGTAAATTTGTGCAATTTACTATAAATAGTCTCAAAACTTGATATGTACTTCAAAAAGTTTTAAAAATCTACTATTTCTCTCATTTTCCCTTTATAAAATAGTTTTTTGTTTTGGTAAACATTTGGACTTGTGAATATTTTAAAAAATGTATGGGATTGGTTTTGAAATTTTATTTGGTTGCATAAAGTAATGTGTTTTTTAAAACAAAATATTTTTTTTAATAAAATTTAAAATGAACAGAATAAAAAATTAAAAAATCTTTTGATGAATTGTCTCCCTCCTTCTCTCTCATCCTTTCTTAGTCTCCCCAACAACCGTACACCTTTTGCTACTAAAAATTATGGGTTATACGACACCTATTTAAGGCCAATTTTTTTAAAAACATTTTATTAAAGGGAAAAAAATGATAGGAATGAAAAACAATTTCTACAATAGCTTTTGATATTTTATTATAAAGAGGCTTCTACGATAGTTTTTAGAAGAAACCATTGTGGAAGCTTCATATCTTACACTGAATATCATCGTATAAGCTGTGCTAATCTTCCACAACAGATTTTAGAGGAAACTATTGAGAAAGATGCTCTTATAATCTCTCATTTAGCTTGTGAAACGAAAGCAAAATGCCACCACATAGCCTCCAAAGCATAGCCTGAACCTCCAAAAACTGCTCTTGCTATCATTGTTCATCTTTGTTCCTCTCTGTCTTCTTTTTTATAAGTGGTTAATTACATATTTATTGTTTTTGATATCATTAATTAGGCTTTTGACTTATGAATTTATGAGCATGATTAGTTATACTAAAATATATGGGCATGGTTAATCACTTGATCAATTAATATGATTAATATTACTTTGTAGATTTATGGGTATGATTAGATATTTTGAAATTTATGGATTTATGAGTATGATTAGTTATATTAAAATCTATGCATAGAATTATTTTGTGAAATTTATGGATTTATGGTATGATTTATATACGTACATTAATTAGCATGAAATTTGTAAAATGGTTGGTAATTGAATTTCATATTTTGATTTAAGACTCGCAAGATAGATAGGAAATGGATGCGGGTAATAGATTTACTAAATGATATATGGATGGTATGAAAGAATTTTTGTTAATAGCCAATACTCATGCCAAAGGTGATGGTAGTAGCTTCTAAAAAATCCCTTCCCTCGCCCAAAAAAAAAAAAAAAACCAAATTCCATGACATTAAAAAACCATTGTGGAAACCTTTCCTACTTCCACAACGTTCGATTCCATGAAAGTTTTTAAACCATCTTGAAAACTTTCCATAATAGCTGTAAACCATCGTGGAATAAACCATATTTAGTAGCGGCCTAATCTCCACCATTGCCGAAACTTGCCTCGCCAAACTTTGTCACTAATTCCAACCACCATGTTGCGCAACCCAAACTAGCCCTATCCTTTGTCATGAAACCTAACCTCTACATTGACCTTTGTCGTGCACCAAGATCAGTGTCAACCTTCATTATTGAACCCTACATGCATCTCATGCTAAAACTCTGCTACCCAACCCAGTCATAGTGGACTTTATTGACCAATAGTAACAACAACAAGATCTGCTGTTGGGATTTGCTTGGATTGTTGATGAGGAGTCGATCTAGGTTGCTAGGGTTGTCGATAGAGGTGCGTTGCTAGGGTAACTAGGATAACGGTGAGTGGTGCAGCGAGGGGTGGATTTTGGAGAAAGGGGTAAAAGAGAGAAGAATGGGGAATGAAAAAAAAACTTTTTTTTTTCAATTTTGGACTTTTTTGGGGTTTTTTTGTTATTTTTTTGTTTTATTCTAGGCCCAAAATAGGAACAAAATATAGTTTTAAAACCATTTTTTTATGTATTTAAGAAATAGGAGAAAAATCTTCCAAAAAGGAACCAAACGGGCACAACATGCCTTGTCAATTGCCCCTAGAACTCCCTTGTCAAACTCAGTATGAGTATCGTTTAACTTGCCTTACCTTATCGACGTCTGGAAGGGTCAAATTTTGATTGTATTTAATATGGTAAATATAACACCTAGATAAATTAATTAATATTAATGAATTTAATCAAGTTGTTACTGTTAATTAATTGAAAATTTGCAATTAATTTTTAGTTATAACGTTATTTAACTATAAATTTTTCCTATAGAAAAATAATTTGTTTAAACTGACGTGTCCATTCTCTATTCGGTATTAAGTGTTTATGTAACCAATATATTATTCTAAATTAAAACTGACATAAGCTACATTATTTATGATTGGACTTACCTTAATGGTTCCATATTCTATAAAAAATGATCCAACCCAACTTATTTTCTCTTTCCTTTTTTTGTTCTTTTCTTTTCTTTTTTCTTTTTCTTTTCTTCCCATTTCTAACTAGACTAGCTTGCCCTCTCTGTCTCTCTCTACTAGTTTCTCTCTCCTTCTTTCTCCCATAGATATTCAAAACTTCAAAATACTATACTCCTTCATTTCAGATCCGAATGAGATGATTCTATTTGCAAAATGCTCAGAACAAAGAGGAGAACAAAATGAGATCTACATTGCATATGTAAATCTGCCATGCAAGGTGCCTCATCGAAGCTCTGCCGCCATCCTTGCTCTGAGCCACCGTGGCTAGTGGTGGTGGTCGACACCACCCACCTGAAAACATCCTAAATTTCTCAAAGTTTGTAAAACTATATGCATGTGTTCAAATCTAAGTTCTATCTTCTTATTTTGATGTTTTTCCTTATTGTTAGCTCTTGAGTTAGAGATTTGGCTTGTGGATTTCAATGCTTTGAGGTAGGGTTTACTTTCATTCTCTTTGAATTTAGATTTTTTTATCACAATATGTTTTAGCCTTAGTTTCAATGTCAAGTGTTATAAGTTTTGTTATTTACTTGGTTTTTGTTTAGAAACTCCCAATTTTTAATTTGTGACGGTATATGCATATGGAGCAATATAAGAATTGATTTAGTTTTTGTGGTTATTGAATGATTTATTATTATGAAATTTTAAGAAGAATATACTTATGGACTTGGCTTGTATTTATATAATCTTTCGTATGGTACTTTGGATTAGAGACTTGATGTTAGTGTTGAGTACTTGAGGAAATTATTGGTTGTGATTACTTTGAAGGCTCACTTGTAGAGATTGTTGTGATATTAGACTATCTGTGTGGTTAAAGTTATATTTTTCTTAGTTTGATGATGTTTAGTTCCACTCTTTTACTAATAGAACATTAGGTTGTTGCAAACCATAGGTTAGTACCATGTATGAGTTTAAAAAAGAACGTAAGTTTTAGTTTAATTATTATTATTATTATTATTATTAATTGCATTGCTTAGACTATCTTTCTTGGGTATATGATTGAATTTAAGATTTTGAAAGAAAGATATTGGTTGAAAGAATTGGAAATTGAAGAAGCGATTATGCATTATAGGTGTTCGTTAAACAGTCTAGGTATGAATCATAGTGGTTTTCTAAATTAATTAAAATATGAGAATTTGGTTGAACTACTATTCGCAAACTATTGGCTTTATCAAGGAACACTCTTAGTATATGCTTTTAAATGATTGAGAATAGAACCTTGTAGCTATAGTCTTGCATTTTGGAGATTAAGCATAATTATTTGGTTTTCTATAGTGATTTTGATGTAGTCACTTTAGTTTTGGAGTATACTATTTCCTATAATAGTCGCCCACCCTGTGTTTTTAACGATTGTCACTTTAGTTTTGGAGTAAACTATTTCCTGTAACAGTCGCCAACCTTGTGTTTTTATCGGTAGAAACTAAGAACTAAAACCGTCACTTTTTGATATATGATGTTTGCACCAATACTGGCCCTTCAACCTTTTAGAATATGTTAAATATGACATGTAGCATTTAGAATCACTTTGTTTAGAATTTTGTTGCTCGAGTTGTATGCATGTGAAGTTTTACTTATAATTTTAAACATTAAGCATATGGCATTATTGACATGATTGTTTATCTTTTACAATTAATTACCTCAATTTAATAATATTGGCCATCATCTCATGATATTTTTGTTGGAAAAATAGTATGCAGTTAAACTAAAATTTTTTTTTATACCAATGTATTTTTCAAAACACAAGTTTGACACGCTATATGCATAAATTAATTTGATCTTACCAACCTTATTTGACGAAAAACTCCTGCAATTTGTGTAGAGAAGTGTGTTCTTGAAGAACTTTAACCAACTGGCCTTTTTTGCTATTCTCAATCCACAACTGGTGTGTGTGTGGGCACATGCGTACAGTTTTTCTCTGGTGGCTCTCCTTTCAACCAATTGAAAAAAACCCAAAGCAAGTGCTCGTGATTTGTGAACAAAAGCTCTCAGAGAGTTTCAGAGTCTCACCAACAGAGTACTTACTTTTAATTTCTCAACTGATTTAAATAATTATGAGGCTCACTCCCTAGTTATAGAGGTTGGGCCAAGAGTCAGTCCTTATCTGATAAGGCTTCAAAAAATTCGAATCAGGATCAAATTAGAAGGAATATCTAATAAAATTCGCATCTAAAATGCGTGATAAAAAATTGTTCAATCGGCAGGCCGAACTATTAGATCGGCTTGCCGAACTTACTCCATCGGTAGGCCGAACCTAAAGACCAGCCTACCAAACTTACAATTTTTGATCCCTGTGAATCTTTATTTCCCACCCGATATTCTAAGGATAGACCCTTAGTTTTAATTCAAATAACCCAATAGAGAAGTTATCTAATTAAAACAGTCGTATCTAGATAATCTCTAGGAAAGTAAATATTTCTGATAATTCAACAAGTTTATCTTGAATTAATTTACACAAAATTAATTAGACCAATAAACAAACATGAATTGATGGATCTTATCGAATTTTATCCAATCTGACAATCTGACACAAGTCACCAATTTTTTAGAAAAGCACGCCGTATCATTGTAACACCTGCCGATTTTCATGTAACCGTTTATGACAAATGTGTAACGGATTATGTAATATTAGTAATGACGTTAAGTGTTTTATTTATGTTATGTGTTATGATATATAATATAATGACACTAACCATTTTATTTTAAGTGTTATGACAGGTGACGCTCATGTGGAATTGATGTGCTCTAGTATTTATGTTATTAATGTTACATGTTTAATCATAATTTTATGATAATTTATTGTTTTGATGAATTTTAGTATGTTAGGGCAGATCGGTAGGCCCGACCATTTAGTTCGGTAAGCCAAAATGACCCCCCCTCAGAACGGCAGGCCGATGGTATATCATCGGCAGGCCAAACTTTAGGAATCGATAGGCCGAAGTAGGACATCAACAGGCTGTTGATAGCTAACGAACAGTCAGCAGAAATTCCACAAAATTTGTGACTAGGTTAATTATGTGATTGGATAATAATTTTTAATTGATTGACACATTTATGAAATAATTTTCTTATTTTAGGAAATTAATGTTTGAATTTGAATTGATTGAATGCAATTGATAAGGTTTCCCATTTTATAAAGGCGAAATATAGTAATTGCGACAAATCGTTGACTCTCCCTCAATCCTCTCCATTTTCCACGAATTTTTCCTTGAATTTAATCAGAAAATTCTGATTAATATGAAGAGTATGAGTTTTCTTTTTAACGTAAACAATTTTTTTTTATCACGCTCTCTCTCTCTCACGTATTCTCTCTCTCATTTTTTTTATTTCTCTCTTCATCTTGTTATCTTTCTTCTTCTCCCTCTCAAATTCCCTGGTATTATTTGAGTATAATATTGAAATTTTTGGGCGAATTCAATAGAAAATTGAAGAAAAAAACGTTTTGAGGTAAGAACTCATTTTTTTCGATATTTCTGAAATTGTATCTCTCTCCTCAGTCCGACTACAATATCTTCATCTAGGAATTTCGTTTTGCTCTGAATTTTTTATATGTTATTCATGTACATGTTATGTGTTAACCTTAAAAATTTCACCTTAATTGGATTTTTCTATGAAAAGTTATGAATTTTCTTCTCTCTGTCACTCACTGCTGATTTATGCTAAACAGTAATGTTGAATTGTCTCTATGTTCCGACCCATATATCTTTGTCTACAAATTTTTGTTTGCTCCGAAATTTTAATATAATTTTCATGAATATGCTATGTGATATTGCTCCAAATTTCGTGCCATTTGGTGTTACGTAGGCTGAGATATTAAATATTCATGCTTTGTACCTCACAATGAATTCTTGCTGATTGTTTATGTGCACATAAATGTAGTTTTTGTTTATAGAGTAAATGATTGATATTTCCCACTAAATTTTTAAAAAATGTTCATGAATATGTTAACTAAAGGACTGGAAAGTATGGTGATGATTTAATGAAAATTTTCTGTGTTATGGAATTTTTATTGTAGCTAGTTTTTAGATGGTTTTAACGGTAAATTGTTGAATTTTTATAAAGTGGTGTTTTGTATGATTTTATGAAATTATTTGAGGATGAATTATTTTGTACTTCTGTAGTTATATGTTGATTTATGAATTTCAAAGTCTCATGATAATATGATGTATGTATTATGTGTTATCAAATTTTCATTAAGATCTAGGTTACGAGACTGCTTTATCGGTAAAATTGCTAGACTCTTGTTGTGTGATGTTTTTGTATAATTAAATGATTTTATTTGGTGATGAGAATTTTTGGAGGTACTGTATTATATGTTAATATGACGTCATATGAATTTTAAGGTATAAATAAATTTATTTTAATTGTTTGGAAATAATTATTGCATATAATTCACTATCCAAATTGTTTATGGCAATTTTTGTCTCTACCATCTAATGCACGGTTTGAGCTATATGGAATTTATTTAAATGTGATTTTTTTAATAGTTCTATGTGTCTATTATATTTGTTAATTTTTGTAGATTTTTCTATGGCATGAAAATATGAAAAATAGACCTGAGTTAAGAATTGTTTACTACCTAACTATTGCTGGCAGATTTTATGTTGAATGTTATATGATTTGTTTTAGATGCCAAATGGAATTATTATGACTAAAGAAAAATCATGGTAATGTGTTTATATGTTAAATTTGTTCTTGCAAAATTTGGTGCTCAAATTGTGTGTGAAAATAAAGTTATTAAGTTATGAATTCATGAAGGTCAGAAATGTAATTGTGTTGATAGTTTTCTTTAAATACTTTTAAGTTAATGAAATATGTTATAAATTTATGTTTTCAAGAAATGAATGTAAATATGATGTTATATGAAATAGATGTTATGTTCTAGTGATTAATTCATTGAAAATAAATGCTAATTGTCATTTTATGAATGTATGTCATGAACACAATGTGAAGTGAGCACATCGAGACCGCGGCGTCGTCACCTACAAAAGTAAGGTTAAGTAAACTTATTGAGGTAAGTACATTCTCACCTGCAACATGATGAGTTTAAAGTTTGAAATCTATATTCATGATGGTTTTATAATGATTGCTCATGATGATTATACATGAAATATTATTATGGAAGTTTTAAGGTATGAAAGTTTATGCATGTTTTGATGATAACGTTTTTCAAAGCATGAAAGTATAAGTATGTATATATATATCACCTAAATAAGTGTTGCACACCCAATGATATGTTATGTTATGATATGATAAGTTATGATGTCATGTTTGGTTTGGGATTAGCTACCCCTCTCATTTCATGATGACACGCCTATGATGATGATGTTATGGTACAACACTTGGGCCCTTAAGATAAAATAAATAAAGTTTTAATATGGACAATGTAATGAAAGATATGTTCCTATGAAAATGCTTAGTGCATTATTATGATGATGATAATGATGATGTTCATAAAATGTTTTAAGTTGTAAGATTTACAAATGTACTTACTAAGCGTTTGCTTATTCAAGTTTACATCATCTTGCAGATAAGGGTAAGAGACTTATGGATTAGATGTGGAGGACACTAACGGACGTATGAGCTAAGCAAGATGAATTGCAAATAGAAGAGTGCCAAAGAATGATTTTATTTGATTTAAATTAAGTTTTACAAATTTGAGTATGTTATTTGATGGACTTTTAAGATTTAAACTAGAACACTTTAACTTTATTATTTTATAAATTTTCTTCCGCGTTAAAACTGTATTTAAACAAATTTATTTTAATTGTTCGGCCTACCGATCGAGTCTGACCTACCAAAGTATTTATGCAAATTTTATTAATGTTGTTTTTTAAAAAAAAAATTAATTAAAAATTAATTCAAATTACAATTGTTTTGGCATATTGTTTTTAAAAATGAACAAGTAAATTATTATTATAAAAATAGATTAAGTTATCGTAAAATGATTAAAAAAAATAAAAAAAACGCATGGATCCTAGGTTATGTTTTCAAATTATTATTTTTAATTAAATAGTTTATCTTATAATAAAAGTATTACGAAACGAATGTAACGACATCGGTGACATCCGTAAAGAGGGCCGTTACAATCATTATGGGATTTATTATGAGCTAACAAAAAGGGCCTGATGGACTTATATAGTTTAAACTTTCGATAATTATGAAACCTAATATCCTAGATATATATTTCATAATTATCAACTCTAGCTTAGAGCTGCACTCTCGAACTATATAGAATTACGAAGGCCAAATAGCTAAGTTTCCATGATATATCATAATGTATCGTATCCCATAAGATTATCCATAATCAACTTAAGGAAAAATTTTGTCTTACCTTCCCGATTATTTTGTCTTACATTCCATTATCTCACCATCGAAAAACTTACCATCCAAAGACAGTATCCCATTCAGTTACACTTATGTATCTAAATGGTTGAGCGCTCTAGTTTTTCAATTATAGGATAGCGCATATAAGAGGATATCAACGACTCCTAAAGAGGAGCTATAGATTCCATATCTATAAATAACAAGTCTATGCTACCAACAGTCATGCCTCCAATGTACCAATATGCATACCAACATGTGATGTGGATGTCAGCCTTTGGTACATCAAAAAGTCAAGACAATGAGCCCATTATTCATCTAAAGATTAAAAGTACAACACATATGATTGTCTAAAGTGAATTAATTTGTCGAGACAGAATTATTAATCCAAATCAATTCACTTTTTGTCCCGATCCAATACATCGCCACCTATGACAATGCACCAATGTTTCTATTCTTGGAGTCCACCTCCGATGGCTAAGACAAACCATCTCCTATTAGGGATATAGATAACATAACAATTTTTACATGAATAAAGTGCTAACTTTATTCCCTCGATTGCGGATCTTGTGATTTAGACCATCACCTTTAGAATCATGTCTTTCACATAATCTATCCATCATAACCTTGATTCTAAAGACTTAGACCGATAGTTTCAGACTTTTGTTTGCTTATCATATATTCCATAAATATGAAAGTAAAGAGGATAAAATTTGGTATCTGAATAATAAATAAATTATTTATTGATAAAAATGTCTTTAAAAACATATTACATTTTTACTTCTTACAGCATACATGTGTAACAATCTGCCACTTACACTAAGTGAGTAAATATGATAAATCTGGCATCCCCATAGCTTCCATATGCCTCTTGAAAATTGTTGCAGTTAGTGTCTTCATGAATGGATTAGCTAAATTGTCCTTGGATGCAATTTTGTATACAGCAACTTGCCCGTCCTCTACTAAGTCCTTTGTCAAATGATACTTCCAATCAATATGCTTACTCTTCTTGTGAAATATTGGTTCCTTAGCATTAGCTACTGCCGCATTTTTATCACAGCACAACGATACCGCCTTATCCAGACCAAGAACTACCTTAAGATCCCTAAGGAAATTGCGAAGCCATACTGCCTCTTTCGAAGCATCATTAGCTGCCACATACTCGACCTCCATCGTTGAATCTGAAGTGCAATCTTACTTTACATTTCTCCAATTCATGGCACCGTAGCCTAGAGTAAACACAAAACACGAAGTTGATTTCCTTGAATCCAGATAGGATTAGAAATCCTAGTCAGTATATCCTAGAGGAGTTAAATCCACATCCTAATTTACAAGCATATACCCTCTATGTAACGCCCCCTTTTTCGGACGTCACAGATGTCGTTACATTCATTCTTTAAAACATTAACTGAATCAAACTATTGTAATTAATAACGTGCATTTGAAATTATAGTTTGGAAAAGCATTCCTAGGATCTTTACATACTTTTTTTTTATACAAAAATACAATTTATAAGAAATTATAATTATAACAATTTGCTTTTCCATAGACATTGTATAAATAGTTTGCTAATATTATTTAAAATTAAATTGACCTTTGAAACAAAAATAAAATTCTTTGAACACGGCTAGGCCGGCAGGCCGAACTTTTAACTTCGGTAGGCCGAACTGAACCGGCAGGCCGAAGGTCACCCATCGGTAGGCCGTCCGAGGCCTTGCAGAATGGGGTTTTAAAAATCCACAAGATCGGCAAGCCGATGCTTGGCAACCGGCAGGCCGATTGAAAATCTTCGGCAGTCCGACCAGTATGGTCGACAGGCCGAACCTTTAAAAAAAAATTTTGATAACAAGTTTTAAAGCTTCAAATGCGGAAGAAAAATTTGTAAAAATAATAAAAACACATTCACAAAATTTATAAAAATTATTCTTAAATTATAAACATACTCAAAATCCAAAATCATAGATTATTCCTTTAAATCTCTTTCCTTGGCGTTCTTCCATTTGCAAACCATCTTCTTTAGCTCACACGCCTGTCAGTGTCCTCCGCCTACTCCATAATTTTCTTACCCTTATCTGCAACATGATGAAAAACTTAAATAAGCCAATGCTTAGTAAGTACATTACAATTCTCACAATAAAAAAAACATTTCATGAACATCATCGTCATCATCATGATCACCATCATAATAGTGCACTAGGCACATTTTCATAAGAACATATCTTTCATTACAATATCCATATTAAAACCTATCCATTTTATCTTAAGGGGCCCAAGTGTTGCACCATAACATCATCATCATAGGCGCGCCGTCATGAGAGGAGAGGGGTAGCTAATCCCAAACCAAACATGACATGTCCAACCTTTGGGACATCATAAACATGAACATAAACATATGGTGTGCAACACTTATTTAGGTGATACATATATACATACTTATACTTTCATACTTTGAAAAACATTATCATGAAAACATGCATAAACTTTCATGTCTTAAACTTCATGAAAAATCATCATGAGAAATCATCATAAAACCA
>CAMOHE010041170.1:0-22883 GCA_946598075.1 Artocarpus hirsutus | reverse complement strand
ATAATATAATATAAACTTATAATATAATATAATATTATAATATAATATAAAATAATTATAATATATAATTACTTATATATAACAAAACTAATTACTTCCATAACAAAAAAAAAATATTAATTTTCACATTATTTTCTTGGACATTTTATATTATCCAATTACTTAATTCCATTATAATAAAACTACTACATATGTAATTATCATAGCATCATAAATTTTATGAAAATAAGAAAATATGCAACAACATTCATGTCTTCATAAAAAATATAACCGTAGGCATGCACAATTTTAGAGTATTATAAAGATTATAAATTTAGGGCAAATTGAAAGCCATGATAAATAAATAAATAAATACTTTAAGCTTATCATCACTTTTGACATGAACATCCCAAGCACATCGATCCCACGAGGCCGTCACCTGTGACATTACTAAAGAAAAAGTTAATTTACTTAACATAAATAATTATAGCACTAAAGTATCACATTCTAACGTTAAATTAATATAAGTGTCCATCGAAGGAAATGACGGGCGTTACATCTATGGGTGTGTGCTTGTATTTCAATAGATCTATTTGGATTTTTTGATTTTGTGTACATTTTTGTACTTTCTCTATGTCGGAGACAATTGCGGTGCCACCGATTGTCGGTTATTGGTCATTAACCACGCCGGTATTCACCGGCCGATAATCGTAGTGGTATCTATAGTAGATACTGGCAAGTCTCCATAGTAGTTGCAGGATAGAATCTGGCGGTACTAGTGTTATTTTGGATTGAATCTGGTGGGTTTCAACAAGTTTTGGGATAGAATTTGACGATTTTGGCAATTTTTTAACAAAATCTTGCAAGTTACATGTTGGAACCTAGCGGGTTCTGCTAGTTCAGGGCCGGGTTCTGGCGGGTTTCGAGACAGAATCTAGTAGGTTCAAAAAAAAGATATTGGAATCTAGTATATTCCTAGTTGGAACCTGATAGATTACAACTCGACACCCGCATCGGCAATAGGAGGCGGTTGGCGTTACTTTGTTTTAAAAAAATATATGTTAGAATTTAGTAGGGTCTAAGTTGAAACCTAGCAGGTTTCAATCCAGCACCTTTGCTAGCAACCGGAGGTGGTCAGCGCTTTCTTGTTTAAAAAAAAAGTTATAATTTGATAGGTCTAAGTTAGAACCTGACAAGTTCCAACCTGACACCTACTCGGCGACCAAAGATGGTCGGCGCTTCTTTGTTTTAAAAAAAAGTTAGAATCTAGCAGGTTTCAATCTGGCACTCGACTTTGGCGATCAAAGATGGGCTCTGACAGGTTCCAAGATGGACCCTGGGTTCTAACAGGTTTCGTAATGGAACATGGTAGGTTCCTTTAATAATTCAAATTTTTTTTATTAAAGTAGACGTTCTGAAAAAAGTTTTTTAATAGGGTAATTTCGAAAATGTGTTCTTCTTGGGCATTATTGTAAGTTTCTTTTTCAAGGTTCCCTACTACAAGATATCGGCGCTTTCTTGTTTGAAAAAAATGTTAGAATTTAGTAGGTTTTAAGTTAGAACCCGACAGGTTCCAACCTGACACCAGCTCAGTGACCAAAGACGATCGGTGTTTCTTTGTTTAAAAAAAAAAGTTGAAATCTAGTAGGTTTTAAATTGAAATTTAGCATGTTTCAATCTGGCACTCAGCTTCGGCGATCAGAGGTGGGCTCTAACGGGTTCCAAGATGGACCCTGGGTTTCTACAGGTTCTGTAATGGAACATGGTAGGTTCCTTTAATAATTCAAAAAAATTTTTAATTAAAGGAGACGTTTTAAAAAGAGTTTTTTAAGAGTGTAATTTTGAAAATGTGTTATTCTTGGGCATTTTTGTAAGTTTTTTTTTAAGGTTCCCTGCTACAAGATATTGACGGTCCACAAAACCCAGCCTCCCCACACCCCTCAACCTCCTTTTTTTTTTTTTTTTTTTTTTTTTTTTTTTTTTAAGGAAATTTCTCTTCCGTGTTAATCTGTACATTATCTACTAAAACGAACATTTTACGAAACCAAAAAATATTACAAAGGAGATTGAATTGTAATGGAAAAAGTCAAACTTGGACGTTAGCCCAAAAACAAAACGAAAAATAAACAAGTAAATAAAGTGAGACCTTAATATCCATTTGGTTTTTACCATTCCAACACGACACAAATATCGCTTATTTTCTTTTTCTTTTTCCATTTTATTCTCCTTTTCACTTCACCTGCTTCTAGAAGCACAACAGACTTGAACATTTGAATAGTTTTTCTTCTTTTTTTTTCCCTTATAATTTAATATTAGATTTATTAAATAAATCCAAACCTTAACACTATTTGTTCACATTTTCAAAGAAATTTCTCATGAAAGAAAGAGTAAAACATTGCCCAAAAAAAAAAAAAAAAACAATTGGAGGGCTTAGAAGCTTAAAAATGCAATTCCTTCTTTAAAACTTCTTCTTTCTATTATTATCGTCACCTTTTTTTCTACAACAACCCAAGTTTTTCAAAAAAAAAAAAAAACCAAAACCTTGATATCTTTTGGAGGGGCGTTTCGAAGCGCTCGAGGTTGTTCGGAAGAGGACAACAAGCTTTCGCTTCTGACAAGTCTCCGAGATTTTTCTTTCCTTAATCTGTAAGTTCAATTTCAACTTTTGTTTTGTTTCGTTTGTTGCTTTTTTTTTTTTTGGGATTTTTGGAGTAATGAATGATGTGAAAAATTTCTCTTTCTGAAGAGCTGGTTTTGAAATTTGAACGATGATGTGAAGAAAGCTTTGCCTGAAGAATTTGGGGGAGGTTTCTGCATATTAATCAATGAGTTCATTTTTTTTTATTTTTTATTTATTTTAATATTTTTTAGAATAATGGTGTGAAAAACCTTATGTGAGTTCCTAGAAGGCAGTGTTGTTTGTTTTTGTTTGTTCTCTCAGGTATTATTTTTATGTTATTGGTGAGTATTGTAAAATTTTTGGTTTTACTTTTATGTAACCCAAATAGATTTCTGGATCAGATCCAAAAAAAAAAAATTCGGGATTTTTGGAGTTGGGCCAAAATTACTCTTTAAAATCTTATTGAAGTTTTACATGCTCGTTTGTGATGATCATAGCTTCAAAATCAGTTAAAAAATCAGTTCCTTACATGTCCCTTGTTGAAAAAAAAAAAAAAAAATGGTACCTTCATTTTGTTTGAACTTGACTTGTTCAAGTATATCTGGGTTTTTTTTGTTTTTGTTTTTCTTTTTTTTATAAATAAAATTTAGTAGCTAGATGGGTCAGTTTTAGTTCAAGGGATGTGAATATATTATTGTGCGACTGTGAATTTCATGTCTGATTTGTATATGTTTCTTGACGTTTTCTTTTTCCAGTGTATTTTTGTTTTTGGCCTTGTGGGGTCTTAATAAAGGATGACAACCTCTTCTGAGGAGTTAGAAAAGCATGCGAATGCTGCGCCTTATGCGAGGGAAGATAGTGAATACGTTAGGCTGGTTATATCCAATGAAACAAGAGCCTCGGAAGCTGAGATTTTGCAGTGTCAGGCAGAATCAAGGATCAAAGCTCTCCTTTGGTGGGTCAAAGCCTTAGTCTTGTGTGTTGTTTCTATTATTCTACTTCTTTTTTCGTTGAAGTGGGGAGTTCCATTTGTTTTTGAAAAGGTACTTTCGGATTCTCAACTTTGTTGACCTCGATTTTCCTCGTAGAATATGTTAGGCAATCGGCTAGTATTTTTATGTGGGCCGGATAATGAACCTCTTACAATTAACAAATAAATGAAAATGCCATCTCAAGTTGGAGTCTTCTAATCCTTTTTTCAAGATATGCGTTCTTGTAAGAAAAATGGTTTAGACTGTGTTCTAGCACTTTAGATGAATGAAGCGTATAGATAACGGTGGCATGAATAGTCCACTATAGTATTTTTCAGTTGGAAATAGTTTATGATTTCAACGATGTAAATACTTAATGATGTTAGAGGACAGTAAAAGTCGTATGGAACATATTACATAAACACACTAATGGTATGATTATGCATGCATCTATAGTCACAATAAAGCACAGCATGAAGGATGGAGCAAGGAATTTAGTCTCTTGTACAAGGTCACTTGAACAGATGTATTTGTTGGTACCCGAGTTCACCAGCCTGTTGTATTGTAGTTGATTTCATGGCCAACCGTTTCTTGGTATTATTTGAAACTTCTGTCAACAGATTGAGATCCAGGGTATAAATCATGTTTTGAGAACTTGAAAGTCTTGGCATAATTATGACAGAGAAAAGACGATAGGCCTCATGGACGCACCATTTTAATCTGAAATAGTTTGAAATTACCATTGCCATCCTAAAATGTTTCTTTCCTTTCCTTTTTTTATTTTTTTCATTTGCTTCGTGCAAGTTTTGAGAATTTAAAGAGAATAAGTAGCTCTGTAGAAATTGTCTTTTTCATTAATTTTGGTGTTTAAGCTTTATGAAGTTGAAGCCCCGTTAACTTTTATTCCTTGCTAGCTTGCGATGCTATACAATTGGTTCCATGCCATTTTCTCACTGGAGAATTAATTGATTTAGGATTGCGTTAACGTGTTCTTTTATTTTATTAGTCTTGTTCAATAGTCTAAGAATTTTGACACAGGTTCTCATCCCAATCATGCAATGGGAAGCCACTGCTTTTGGCCGTCCTGTTCTTGCTCTTGTTCTTGTTGCATCTCTGGCGCTCTTCCCTGTGTTCTTGATTCCTTCTGGCCCATCCATGTGGTTGGCTGGAATGATTTTTGGATATGGTCTCGGGTTTGTTATTATCATGGTCGGGACAACCATTGGAATGGTCCTCCCGTATTTAATTGGACTACTATTCCGCGATCGCATCCATGTAAGAATTCCTTTATGTTTTGACTGTTGAAATTACTTTAGTTAGTAGTTATTTGAAGTGAGAGTGGAGTTTCAGTAAACACATCATCCGCTTTGATCTTTAATCCTTCAATTAATTATTCAGCAATGGTTGAAAAGATGGCCACAGAGGGCTGAGATGATTAGACTTGCTGCAGAAGGGAGCTGGTTCCATCAATTTCGGGTGGTAGCTCTCTTTAGGGTCTCACCGTTTCCATACACAATTTTCAACTATGCAATTGTTGTGACCAGTATGCGATTTTGGCCCTATCTGTGGGGATCAATTGCCGGAATGGTGCCAGAAGCTTTCATTTACATCTATAGGTGTGTTCTCCTAAATCGTTTTCTTTTTTTTTTTTTCTTCGTACTTTTGTTCTGATTTTCTCTTATTAAAATCATTCTCTCTCCTTTGTGCAGTGGTCGGTTAATACGGACATTAGCCGATGTTCATTACGGAAACTATCATTTGACTACCGTGGAGATTATATACAATATTTTTTCCTTCATTGTTGCCATCGTTACCACGGTTGCATTTACCATCTATGCTAAAAGAGCTCTAAACAAGCTTCAAAAGGCTGGAACTAATGGAGAAGCTTCTGTCTATAACTGCGGGAGCATCGAGATAGAGAAGCTGCCGCTAGAAAGACCTAAGCATATTGGACTTCCCTACATTTCGTCGTAGCCTGGATACATACTTGAGAAATAGCTTTGTTAGCTTGAAATAATCAGAAGTTTTGGGGGCATTAGATTCTCTGTCCTTTGTAGTTTTTCTCTTTTTCTGTTTCTTTTATTTTTTTTTAAGTTTCTTGGGCTGGCTCTTGTTTCATTTTTTTTTTCTAGGGCAGGCTTGATCTTTGTAATTACAAAAGAAGTAGAAAAAAAAACATAAAAGATATCTTTTCTTACACTTAACTGTGTAAAGTTCAAAAGGCCTATAACATCGTGGGTGCTTGTTATGCATGGAAATATGCAAATGTGGCAGCAAAGCCTGTTTCGCTCTTTTTCAATATGCTCAACAAGAAGTCTTGGAACCTTTTCAGGTTAAATTAGCCGTTTCCTTATTCATAGGGGAAGATGTGATTTCATCAGATGAATATAAACCCTCCCTTTGATGCAGTGAATGAACCGCATAGAGCCTGATATAGTGGAAGCGCAACAGCCCTCTACTCTCTGCCGCATCAGAGCCCCTGAGGAGAAAATATCAAGATGACGAAAAGGGCAGTTTGATTTCGCGGATGCGGTCGTTTTTAGATGCTGTGCTTCCTTCTTCATCGGCAACCGAAGCGTGTTGTTCTGCAATTTGAACTATCTCAGCATGTTACGCAATTTGTACAATCTCCGATAATTCTCTGTACATTTTATTTCTGTGTCCCCTCAGCGATAGATGAGCTGCTCTCTGCTTTTTCCCGTTTGCTTTTTGCATCTTCAAGCCATCCAAGTATAGCTGATTGCTCTTTGAACATGCCTTCCTTAAACGTGCTACCCATCTTCATCCAACCACCAAAGAGTTATAAGTTTGGTATGATACTGATTTTGGGTGGTTTTTGTACCAAATGTTTGTGGGAATTCTATAGGTAGGGGGGACAACATTCTGGTACTGTGTGTGAAAAAATATGAAGACCTCATTGTTTAGACAATGCCAAATTGGTACTTCCTACTTAAAATAATAAATAAAAACACACCACCAAATGTACCTTGAAGATTTTATTTGAGACTTGTAATGTCTTTTTAGCCCTTTCAAACGAAGCATGTCAATGGGAAAAGAAATATTTTCTTTAATAAAGAGAAACACCACATCATTTAGACTATCTTTTCCTCTTTATTTTTGTGTTACTTTTAAAATCTTGTACTTTTATAGTAGAACAGGTACTTGGAGGTTTTTTTTTTTTTTTCGGTTAGATATATACCAATCCACTAATTCGATAAAATACAAGGAATTATGACGTAATTCCCCTCGATACAATATTTATGAAAATCATGTTTAAAATGTCAAACCCGAGTAACGATTGCATACGATGGCAAGGTGCTGTAGCTGCAGAGAACTTGAACAATGATACTTCCAAGTTATAAGCATCATGTATATGAGAGGATAAGTTTTTAGAACACGACATGAACAAGCATTAGCAAAGCAATTGACTAAAAGCGGGTTTAGATTGCAAATTTAAATTCTATGAGAAAAAACGCTATAGCAAAACTGGTTTAAATTGAAATTTTTTCTGTTTAAACTAATAAACTAAACATCACATAAGTTTTCTGTTTAGTATGCTTCATTATATTACTACCCAATAATAAGTCGAGGGATGATATAGCCCACTTTTTCCATTATGCAGGAATGATAACCATAAGTGCACTGCAAAAACAACCAAAAAAGATTTAAAAAAAAGTCATCAATGTAGACATTCACTATCTTGCATTATGATTTATGAGTGCAAAAAAAAAAGTGCCTTTTTTATACCCAAATCCAGAAGAAGAATGCAATCTCAAATGAATTCTGAAAGAGAATGAAGTGGATCAAGATCAGAACAATGCCGGGTTTGCCAAACCAAAAGTACTCATCTGAAGGCTTCACTCTCGGAGTTCCGGTTTCATCAGTCTTCCTCCTTCCTCCGTTCTGCTGTGCTTCTTGATCACCCGTCTTCTTGACTGCATTTTCTTGAACCAGACGGATGATTGTGTTCGAGCTTGGCGCCAACAAGAGGCAGAAGCTAAAGGTTTTCCGGCCAAAAAACTCAACGTTAGGATCATGATGCCGCTCAAGGTTGCTTGGTGTTGACTAACTTAGAATGTATCAAGGCCTTAAGGACTACCAGACAACTCAAATAGTCGAAAAGGAAAATTCGAAAACTCGGTGTAAGAATGTCTTTAATGCAATGTCAATGAGTATATCAACGTCAAATTTTAACATGAGCAGAAAAATCACTCTGCAATACAATACTATTTTTTATGTTGTGCATATACTATATTTGGTGCCAAAGAAATAGCATATGGCAAATTTGACATTTGAATACTATTGGTTCATGTATTCAACTTTTCATTTAATATGTTATTTTCAAATTATTTTAAAATTAGAAATTTATTTCTATAAGTTCCGTAGAGCTTCATAATTATGACAAAAACTAGATATAACATTTAAAATAATATTATCTATTGGACCATAAAATAGAATAAGCACTTCAAATATGTCTTGTTTAATTTTTTAGTGCTAAATATAGCAATGATTTTGACATTAATATTTGTGTCGAAGATAGTTTAATACATTAAATACTTACAACGAGTGGCAAAAAGGATAACCAGAAATATGTGTGCCATCCTGTATATAACATTTTACAGATGAGATCAATTAGAAGATCCCACAAATGAGATGTGCAAATAAGAATTGAAAGAACATACCATCCAAATTCGGCAACAAAAAGAGCACAACAAAGAGCCAAAGGTACCAACTGTTGTGGAATATCAAATGACAACATTGAAAGATCAATTAAATCTCGGAATACAAAACTGCAATTAGGGAGACTGAAACTTCACTATAACGTTCATCATTCATACCTTATGCTAACAACTTTTCTGAAGTCAACTTCAAGTGTCCGCAACATGTACTAGTGAAAATCGAAAACGAAATATCGAGGGAAGTGCACCTTTTGATAAGAGATGTGAACAAGAGACAAGTTAGAGATAAAATTTTGGTTGTGAAAGTTGAGAAAAAAAAAAAAGGAAGCTTATGGAATGATGATAGATAGGAATTTAACGTTGATGAACCCCTGGCGAAGTGCAATGTAGTCAGAATGGGAGACAGAGCCATGAAACTGTTTGAAGAATGCTCATTCTTTTGAAAATATGATCATCTATATCATGACATAGTGACAAAGGCATAAATATTAAGGATAAAAAAACTCTCCCTCAATTGAATGCTCCAATTGTCCTTAAAATGACAAAATTGAAGCTCCATTTGTGTCATAGGTTTTAACCTTTGTTTAAACTATATTCTTGTAGTATTTTTTCTTACAAAAATTTAAATTTCTATTCAAATATATGAACTAAATGGCGGCCATGAGTAATGAGAACAAATTTTGTTGCATTCTAAAAAACTTGTGCACTTTTGGCTTGGAAATATCTCAAAGACTCAAATATGGGGGAACGGTGAAAAATTGTAGCATCGGGACAAAATTTCAAAAGGAGCCTTTGGATGCGGGGGCTCCACCCCAAAAGCCAAGATAAAACAATAATTTAAGTTTTGCAGATTTCTCATGATATTCGTGATAACTTTTTTCATAGTGTGTATCATCGCTTCCAAAATAGTAATCGCGAGTTGCATATAGTTATGCATAGCAAGTGTCTATAATGAACTCACCATCCAACTCACTAGAGCTGCTTTTCTCCAGTATCCTTCTGCATGTTGTTTGAAGAACTCGCTTTGAATGTGCAAGTGTTCGAGTCTGAATCGAGCTGTATATGAGGTGAAAGTTCATGAAAGCAAATTTACTAAGCCAAAACAAAATCCTCAAACGCAAATTTAGATTTGCATTACACTTCTTAGGTTTTTTAACATCATTCTTGATTTTATCCTCCCAATGCTTCCACTCGTGTATCCGCACAAGTGAAACCTTCTAGACTAGATTATGGAAGAGAAACATTCATCTATCGCAGGAGAATTTTATAGTCAGATATGAAAAAAAGAAAAATTCTTTTGTTTAGATTTGTATTAGAATAAGACAATTTTACACATAAAAACACACACACACACACTCACATACATATATTCTGTTTTGATGTGATTTTGAACATATTTAAGGTTCATAAACATGCAGTGCATACACCACTGTAGAAACCTCCGTATTTGTATACAATAGAGTCTAGATAGGTATTAGAAACCTTTGCCCCTCCAAGAACCATTGTTGTGACACAACAGACCACATGAACTACTGCTAGTACAAAGATGAAAATGTGAAGGTGATGCAATGCTTCCAATGATAACAATGGAACCATCCCCTGAGTATTAAAAAAAAAAAAAAAGATTTAATGCAACAACAAAACCTCCCTATGTTTAATGCATATAAGCAACTTTATCGATAAAATTGTTGTCCTTAAGACATACGTTTTTATTTTCTTTTCTTTTTTTTAAGGGACATTTTTTTTTAAATAGGGGAAAAAAGTCTTTTTCACATAGTTAATTTCAACTAAATCCAATATAAGAAGTGGACTTTATGTTATCAAAAAAAGACAGGTGGATTTTGTCCGATCGAAAAAATAATAATAATCTCAACGTTTTTCAAAATATATGACAGATCGTAGCATTTCGATTAAGACACATGCAGTACACCTCTTTACATTGCCCCTCGCCCGCCCCAGCAGACAAAAGCCGGCAAGCGTGATGGACGTTCTCGGTATTTGGCCTCTTGCATGGTAGCATGTCATATGAAATATAGGATGGGATGCATATTTTGCTTATCAAATTTTGAAAGACGGTTAAGAGAAGGGAAATGAATCCTAGAAGCATCAATTCTGTTATCAAGCATCACCAGCAATTAGTCAAGTCTTAGATAATTGTGCAATAAAGTTAAGGAGTTGTGCACTTGTATAGTAACAATTTTAATCATGCAAGATACATATGACAATGAAATGGGATATAAATGTAGCCCTATCTCATAGGGAGAGTCATAAAATGGAAAGAGTTTTGGAATTAAATCTTTTTCTAGTAAGAATGGGATGGTGATTAGTTATGACGAACATGAGTTAACATACAGGTTTAGTTTCCAGTTAGTTCCTTAACCACACGTAGAAATAGTAAAATAATAATAAAAAAACTGCATTTATAAGATGTTTAAAAGAGTAATTCAAACCAATAATTTTGAATTAAACAGTATAAAACTTCCATACGCTATATTGTAAAGCTCTCACATACTACAATATAAAGGTAAAAATGAGTTATAATATAAAACTCTCATATACTAATTTTACGGTTCAAACTTATTGGTTTAATACAACACCTTATTAATTGAAACAAAGGAATGTACCTTGTTTTACAAAAAATGAACAAACTATCCTCTATGTTTTTGTAGTCACATAAAATCTACCTCCGTGTTTTTCTAATCACATAAAATCTACCTGTAATATTATATATCCTAAATTAATTATGCAAAAATACTTTTTTAACCTAAATAAAATAAGCTAAGCTTTTGATTTTAACTACGACAAATTGTCCAGTAGATAAAAATAAAAATAAAAAAAAAACAAAACAAAAATGCATTTAAAAATTTTTAAAAAATTAAAAGAATCTATCTCTCTCAAATGCTGAAAATATTAAAGGTCAAAGGAGTTGATACTGCTTTGGCATTTGCCATTTTAAACTTATTTAGTATCTTTTGTATATATGTCCTCTGAGACAAATATATGTCACCAGTATGCCCTTGCCTATGAATTTCCATTCCTAGAATCTTCTTGGCTGGTCCAAGATCCTTCATATCAAATTCCAGCTTCACAAGGTGCTTGAGCTTAGTAACAATAGTAATGCTTTCACTTGCTATTAACATGTCATCCACGAATAATAGCAAGTATATTGGTTTCAATTCTCCATGATTCTTAAAATAAACACAAGAATCATATTTGCTTCTGTTGAAACCTATTTTCAGCATATACTCATCAAATCTTTTATACCACATTCTGGAGATTGTTTTAGGCCATAAAGCGACCTCTTAAGAAGGCAAACCTGATCCTCAGTACCTTTGACAACAAAACCATTAGGTTGCCTCATATAAATTGTTTCTTCTAGCTCTCCATGCAAGAAGGTTGTTTTAACATCTATCTACTCTAGGAACATATTATAGTGTGCAACTAATGACATCAATACCCTGATTGAGGTATGCTTGACCACTGGTGAAAAGATCTCAGTATAATCTACTCCTTCTTGCTGAGTAAAACCTACCAATCTGGCTTTGAATCTTCTTGGCTCAACTCTAGCAATACCTTCCTTTTTCTTGAAGATCCATTTACAGCCAACGAGTCTTGAGTTCTATGGTCTTGGCACCAGTTCCCATTTTTTGTTTTTATGCAATGATGCCATTTCTTCCTACATAGCTTGTAACCACTATTTGCCATTACTACCTTTAATTGCTTTAGAAGAAGATTAAGGTTCATCCCTTTTTTCCACTTCATTCCCAACAACTAAGGCAAAAGCAATCAACTCCTCTTGGCCATATCTCTTTGGTGGTTTAAGAGTCCTTCTTTGCCTGTCACAGGCTAAATTATAGGTTTGTGATGTTGATTTTTGTTAAGCTACATCAGACTAGTAGACATCATGATCCTCTTTATTTTGAGGTTGTATATGGTCTTCTTCAGGGAATGGCATTGCAAGCTCCACCTCAAGCTCTAACACCTCCTTGTGAGAATCTGGATGCTGAGGCACTTCAGTCTTCTTTACAAGGTTGGCCATTTGCTATTCATTAAACACAACATCCCTGGTGATAATGCACTTTGGATGTTCAGGTTTAAGACACCAAAGCTTATAACCTTTTACTCCTGCAGGGTAGCCTATAAAGATGCACTTTAGTGCATGAGGCTAAGTTTATATTGTCTTATATGAGCATAGGTTTGACATCCAAAGATCCTTAGCCTACTATAATCTGCTGGTTTCCCACTCCATATCTCTTGTGGAGTCTTAAAATTAATCGTCGAGGAAGGACATCTGTTGATTAAATATGTTGCTGTTGTCACTGCTTCTGCCCAAAAAGATCTTGGAAGTCCTGCATTGTCTAACATGCATCTTACTATCTCAAGAAGAGTTCTATTTTATCTTTTTGCTTATCTATTCTACTAAGGAGTCTTTTTCATTGAGAAGTGCCTTGCTATCCCATTTGCTTTGCACATCTGAGTGAATTGATCATCACAATACTCCTATCCATTGTTTGATCTCAGTTTCTTCACTTTTCTCCCAGTTTGGGTCTCAACAAGATTCTTCCATTTCATAAACTTGGAGAATGCATCCTTTTTGTTCTTCAACAAATATAACCAAATTTTCCTGGAATAGTCATCCACAATGGACATGAAATATCTGGCTCCCCCATGAGATTCTATCCTTGCAGGACCCCACAAATCTGAGTGGAAATAGTCCAATACACTTGTAGTTGTGTGTTTGGCTGTGGAAAACTTCAGCCTTCTTGCCTTACCCATGACACAATGTTCACAGAAATCTAGAAAGCCAATCTTATCCCCACATAACAATCCTTGTTTGTGCAATTCTTCTAGTCCTTTTAGACTCACATGGCCTAGCCTTTGATGCCATAATCTGGTTTTATCATTATCATTGTTAATTGCATTAGCAAAACCGCCAATGACTATCTTTCCAACAAGTGAGTGTAGCCCATTTGATCTAACACCTTTCATAACTGTCAAAGATCCTTTAGACACCCTCAAGCTACCATTTTCACACTTATAAGTGTAACTAGCAAGTCCAATATTCCCAAAGAAATCAAATATCTCCTAAGTTTAGGAGCATACTTGACATTTGTTAGAATTCTTTCCATGCCATCAAATATCTTGATTCTAATTGTGCCTGACCCTATCACCTTGCATGCTTTATTATTTCCAACGATTACTGTTCCTTTTTCCCCTTCTTGCAATGATTCAAACTAGCTTCTGCTTGGGCACATATGGTAGGAGCATCTAGAATCTAAGATCCATTCCTTGCTTGGATTTGAATCTGCCACTAGTAGGATTTCTGCACTCTCATAGCCTTCTTCAACATTTGCTACATCTCCAGAATTCTTGGGCTTCTCAATAGATTTATTCTTCCTTTCAAGACAATCTTTCTTGAAATGTCTTTCCTTGTGACAGAAGAAACATTTCCTTTTAAACCATGTCCTGGATCTTGATTTACCTCTTGACTTGAACTCCCCTTTTTTTGGTCTTCCCCTGATTGTCAGGCCTTCTGTAGCACCTCTTCTTTAAGCTCCCCATTCTTCTACAATTCCTTTGAATTGAGAGCAACCTTTACCTCTACCATTGTCAAGGTTTCCTTCCCATAGAGCATTGTATCAACAAAATGCTCATGGCGTGTTGGTAGTGAACTAAGGAGAATAATGGCCTAATCTTCATCATCGATCTTCACATCAATGCTTTTAAGATCAAGGACAATTTGATTAAAGTCATTGACATGTCTCTTCAAGGGTTTTCCATCATCCATCTGGAGAGTTTAGAGCTATTTCTTCAAGTATAACTTGTTCGCAAGTGACTTCTTAATATACAGGGCCTCGAGTTTCTCCTAAATCCCCATGGTAGTTTCTTGATCAGCTATTTCTCTCAAGACTTCGTCTCCCAGGCTTAACAAAATGGTGCTGTGAGCCTTGTTTACCACATCTTCCCTGGACTTCTCTTCGACCTTTAGAATTGCTTCCTTGGACAAAGCAGCAACTAGAACTTGATGAACAAGCAGTGCCTTAATCTTTAGTCTCCACAGACTGAAGTCATTCAAACCCGTGAACTTCTCCACCTCAAGCTTCGCCATAGCCATGGCTTCAAGAATTCCAAGCTCTGATACCACTTGTAGAAACTTGAATGAAAAACTTCGAAGAAGCACTATAATACTTTGAACACTAACAGATAACACAAGCAGCAAAAACTATGTTGATGAACTTCTTGAATTTCTTATTTAATTATCTCAAGAATTAGTACACACGTAATTCTCCAAGAATCACACAAGATTGCCTCAAATATCGATCAATCTCTCTCTATGATTCTCTCTCTATCATTCTGTTATTTTCCCTCCAATAGAATTCATATTTCTATTACAATAGAGTTCACCCTTTAATACACGTTTTGTAATCAACTTGACTACCCTCAGTAACCAACTTCTAAAACTGACACACTATTTGGGCTACATGACAATTGGGCCTATAAAGATATAAATGTGGTACAATCTTAAATACAAAATATGCATTTTTTAAATAAGCGATGAAATAAAACATTTCATAAGATGTGAGAAGTTGTGGATTATGGTTTGGTTGCTTGTTTTGCAGGTAATATTATCACACAGTGCAACAAGTGTAAAAGTTACATGATCTTCGGTGATTTAAATGAGGAAGATGAACTAAGCTAAGATTTAGAATTCTCTGGAGCAAAAGTTGCCCTACTAATAGAATAAATTGTATCCTTAAAGACAAGATACTTAATAGACAAGAAATTCATTAATTGGGAAGAAAGTATTCTAAAGAGTAGAATATAATTGGGAATTTTGCTGCTAATTCTAGATTTGTACCAAAAACTCTCCTCCTTTAAAATAAGTTAATGCTTTTTTTTTGGGTTCTTTTTTTTTTTTTATAGGAACTTATAATTTTTGTTCAACTAAAACTAAATTGGTTGGAGAATGTTGATTTAGCTTACGGTTCAGGGAAAGCCTATAACTAACAAAAGAGCAAAATTCCAACCAAATAAACAAAAAAAAATAAAAACAAATAGGTCGATTGCTTGATAAGGAAAGTGAAATGCAAAGATATGGAGCATTTATACATGACCTCTAAAATGTGGGCGCTGAGTTCTAAAAATTTTTTTCAAAAGGAAAAAAATGAAGGATCCACTTTCATTTTTTTCATTCATTATTTGTTTATTTAATGAGATATTATTTATTTATTTTTGAGCAATTTCATTTTCTTCATTCATGAAGCCTCAAACGGGGAGGAAATTGGAAGTATGTTGAAAGGTTACTTTAATAAAGGTTCAAAAGTCACCACCCAGAAAGACAAAAAGAAAGAAAGAAAGATTACCAACCCACCCCAACCAAACACCAAAAAAAAAAAAAAGGAAAAGAAAAGAAAAGAAAACAGAAAACAGAAAAACAAAAGAAAGGAGTCATTGTGCACCACAAAACACGTCTCTTTTTTTTTTTTTTTTGCAATGAAAAACACGTCTACTTGTTCCATCATATTTTGTGCTTACTATTTCCACTAAATTCTCCCTCTTGAACATGCCTAGGACTTTGACATTTTCAATGTGTATTTCAGAAAAAAAAATTTATTGATGGGTTAAAGTATACTCCAATTTTAATGAAGAGCAAATCTGATTCCATTTAAATATTATTAACTCAACATCAATAATTGAATTAATATTGCTTTCTTAACGGTTCAAATTATAGGCGACAAGTTTACGTGTATTTTTTTAGATGTACAGCAACATCATAGATGTAATATTTTCATAGATTTAAAACTCCTTGTTGCTAACCTTCTCTCCATTGAGCAAACCGAAAAGAGTTTCAAAAATGCCAAGAATGCCCTTTAATTTTTTTTTTCTCCCTTTGTTGTAACGACTTTTACGGGAGTTTTTCAACCCCAACCGGACAAACCTGTAATTATATCGATATTCACAGAGTTGGTTTTTTTTTTTTTTTTTTTTTTTTTTTTTTTTTTTAAACTAATCCGTGGGACTTGAACTAAAACAACTCAATACTTACTGAACAACAGTATTACTAGCCTCAACTGGCTTTATCCATAAAAGCTTGTAACAAAAATAAATAAATAAATAAATTATCCACGTCAACATAAACCTTTGGTACGGATGAAAGGCAACAAAAACAAAGTAATGGCAAATGGGGAAAATAACTAAGTTTATTGCGGACATTTTGATATGTTCACAAACCAATTTTGAACAAATCTTGTTCGGAAGATCATTCACCCTTAAAATAAAAAATCTTATTAGGAAGATCACGTGCATGAAATCAACTTCAAATTTAACGTTAGACCGGTAGTAGTTTGTAATTTTAAAATGGAAATAATATAAAAGAGTGATTGTGCAATATTTAATCTCGTCATCCACGTGGCACAAATATTTAACCTTTTTTTCCTCCAAGTTGATCCATGAGGTAGTTCTATTATTATTAGATTATTATTATTTTGGGATTTGATATTGTACCTACTTTTGGAAATATGTTTGTGATTTACTCAATGCCCACTTTTTAGATGCAATCCCAATCCAGGTTGCCACCGGCCAACAATGCCTTAATGGTTCATGACATGTCCATCGGCCTAGAGGAATATCTATTGTCGGAGCCATCCTAACAACTTGAAGGAGAATTTTGTTGCATTTTGTTTCTACAAAGTGTCGCTTAACTAGACAAAGTTTCTTTCTTAACAAATAAAAAGAAAATATCTGGTGCAACCCGCTCCTCTTTAATCTTAGTAAAATGTGACAATGATAGTTGAACAGAATCACTATACATAATAGACAGAAAAATTATTGTGGTAGTCTAGTGCTAGATTCTACTCTTCATTCTACTGTAAGATGAAGAGTTTAAATCATTCACACTTAAATTATATATATACAATTTTATTGGTCCCATACATGTAGCTGTTTTGACTTTGATGCACTAACAAATAGGTGGTGATTGGATCACCAATTATGACAAATAGCATTTTTCTAGTCAAAATGTGATATGGAAAGAGAGGGAGATGAGGTGGCCAGGAGACTATCAAAAGAAAGGGATCACACTTTGGGAATGTCCTCCGAAGATTGTGGAAGCAGTGGCGTCTAGCAAATGGGAGAATGGTTAGTTAGTTAACGTAGGGAATTGGGAGAAAGAAAGGAATAAAAGCAAGGCAGGGGACATGGGGTATGGTGAATTTTCTGAGAATTAGAATAAGGATGGGAGTGTAGAAGGTCACTCGAAAACCTCCCTATCCCAAGACTAGTTAGCTTTTATTAAGCATTTGCAAAGAATTGCCACAATAAAGGAATATTTACTATTGCAATATGTCTTTAAAATTTACACTTTGAATCCTCAAACCTAGAGAATAGCCGTTGCTTCTATCAAATTGGTATCAGAGCTGTTACGATTCTGAAATGATGACCAGGAAGACCGAGGAGCGTCGGATGGAAGAGAGCATCGAGCATGTCGAAGCAGCGAAGGGTGAACTGCAACGTGACATGGGTGCTATGAGTGGTGAACTAGAAGCAATAAGGGCGGAGCTAAAGAAGATACCGAGTCTAGAATGAGGCTTTGAACAAATTCTTGCCAATGTTGAGAAGCTAAAACAGCAACAGTGGAGCGGTTTTGAACAAGATGGTACACCGGCTGAGCCGACCTGACGATGGTGCATTGGGCTCAGTCTCAAAGGAGTGAAGAGCGAGCTAGAGAATTGAAAGGAGAAGAAGCCGAGGTGGAAACTAGCACGCCTGAACTTTGTCGTGAGCGAGAGGGCATAGGATGAACGAAGTGCCAAACACGATGAATTGAGATGCCGGTCTTCGATGGCCTAAATCCTAATGGGTGGGTGTTCCAAGTGGAGCGGTATTTTGCCTTGAACCGGTTGAGTGACCATGAGAAATTAGAGGCAGCTGTTGTCAGCCTCGACGGAGATGCTTTGGCCTGGTTTCAATGGGAGGACGGTCGACGCGCTATTTGCAACTGGATGGAGCTCAAGACCATGTTGCTCGAGCATTTCAGGCCCATGCAAGAAGGAAACCGCTACAAGGAGTTCTTAGCACTTGGCAGGTGTCTTCCGTGCGAGAATTTCGACAGCAATTTGAAATCCTAGTGTCACCGCTAAAGGACATCTCCGAGCAAGTCTTGGAAAGTACCTTTATCAATGGCCTGCGAGCTGAAATTAGGGCAAAACTAAGGATGCTAAAACCTCAAGGGTTGGGCTGAATTATGGAATTAGTCCAATGAATTGAGGACAGAAACCAGCAGCTGAAGGCCACTAAACCCCTGGGTTATTCCAACTTTGGACCCAAACTTAGCTTCTATCTCTTCTACATTTTAGAAACATCCACCTGTTGAAATGGGTAAATCTTCCATTATTTCTGAGAATCCACGGAACAATTCACCAACGTCGTTCTGCCGCCTCACTAATGCGAAAATCCAGCTGAAAAGGGAGAAGGGGCTATGCTACAGGTGTGATGGGAAGTATTCTTTAGGACACTGTTGTCCAAACAAGGAGTTGCAGGTTCTTGTGATCAAAGAGGATGAAGTTTCTAAAGAAGGTACTGAAGAACATCACAACGAGCAGCTAGCGGAGGAGCTTGTGGCAGTGTTTTTGAATTCGGTGGTTGGACTAACAACTCCAAGACGATGAAGCTAAAGGGAATGATCGGGCCCCAGGAGGTAACGGTGCTTATTGATAGTGGGGCTACCCACAACTTCATTTCTATTGATTTGGTTAAGAAATTAGAATTGTCGCTGGACAGAACGAGTGACTATGGGGTGATTATGGGAACGAGGATCTTGGTTAAGGGAGAAGGAATTTGTCGAGGGGTGGGATTATCCCTTCAAAACTTGGAGGTGATAGAAGATTTTCTATCGTTACAGCTAGGAGGTTTGGATGTGATATTGCGTATGCACTGGTTGGAAACCTTAGGTACGATGTAGGTCAATTGGGGAACTTTGACTATGAAATTCAAGGTTGGAAATTCTCAGGTGTGTTTGTAAGGAGACCCAAGGTTATGTCGTGCTCTAGTTTCTTTGAAGTCGATGATGAAGGCTGTGTGCCATGAGGGGCAAGGGTTGCTTCTAGAATTGGGAAATCTTTCAGTGACTCTTGAAGAAAAACAAGGCACGCCCAAGGAGGTTCAGTTTTCCTTCAAGGAGTGCTATCTAAGTGGTCAGATGTATTCCAAACACCCACTGGATTACCTCCGTTCCGCGGGAAGGAGAACACTATTGTGCTTAAAGAAGGAGCGTCATCATTCAATGTACAACCATAACAATATCTCCAAATTCAGAAAGCTGAGATTGAAAAGCTCGTCGGAGAGATGTTGGCAGCTTTCATCATACAACCTAGCGTAAGTCCATTTTCTAGCCCAGTTCTTTTGGTGAAAAAAAAAAGATGGCAGTTGGCCTTTTTGTGTTGACTACCGTGCTCTTAATTGAGAAACGGTGTCGGATAGGTTTCCCATCCCTGTTGTTGATGATGTCACAACCCGTCTTTTCGGGCTGTGATTAAACTCTTTCTTTCTTACTTAGGGGCAAAAATTTAAGAAATTTTTTTTTTCTTTTTGAACTGAAATAAATAATTTACTTTGCAATACTTTTTGGTAATTTCTAAAATACTTTCACACTCTTATATTTACATAAACATTCTTACTTTTACAACATTTTCCTTTTGGAACATTTCTTTTCAAATTAACTTGTAATACACACAGCAAAAACAATCAGTAGCGGACTGCATACCCGACTTGCACACATCATCCTTCCGCCAGCTCATCATTAGATTTATTCCAACCTTCTTGTTGGAATACCTACAACATGAAATACTTAATGAGCTAACGTCCAGTAAGTCCCATAAATCCCACATGGACAATCAAATGAATGCATGATTCAATTATGCTTTCTTATGAACTTTTCTTATCTTCATCATTTCTTATCTTTCATTAGGGGCCAAATGTTCGTACCATTGCGCAATATCATTTAGGTCTACGTAACACCGTGACCATATTTTATCCTTTAAACTCCCCCTTACTTCGGGAGTCGGTACGACATTTTTCTTAACTTCTGGTGACATATTTACCAATTCATTTAATATGGTTGTCATACCAGGCATGAAATGATAATCACATGTTATCCATGATATATTAGTTCGTATGCATAGCAGAGTACATACAAGTGTCTACTTCATACACATACATGAATTCATTATTGTACACATAGGTACACAATATA
Source organism: Artocarpus hirsutus (assembly GCA_946598075.1). Classification (NCBI taxonomy): domain Eukaryota; kingdom Viridiplantae; phylum Streptophyta; class Magnoliopsida; order Rosales; family Moraceae; genus Artocarpus; species Artocarpus hirsutus. Next base: position 2,384 of record CAMOHE010041170.1, on the reverse strand, counting down.
AGGTACATAACAATACATAACATGTTATATACTTAGGTATTCTAATCGTATACACATAGGTATCGATTCTATACCTCTACACATCCATTTCATAGCAACATACAAGTCTACATCGTAGTATATACCCTAATGTACATATACACACATTCTACACCTACCATTTCATACTGCAGGTGGGAAGGGTACTTACTTGCTTTAGAGCACTACAAAATCAACTTTAGTCGCCTTTCTCCTAGACTCCTAGGATCCTATTGGCCAATTACAAAATTATTAGCCAATTCCAATAAGTTTCATTACAAAACGTTCGTTACTTAATTATTCGAGTTGTATTACTATACACAACTCTACAAATACTGGTTTTCTTATTTCTTTCTAATTCTACCCTATCGTGCTTACGAAGGGTGTGAATCTTTTTAATCACTTTCTTTTCCTATCTGTGACCTTTTTAGAACTATTCGGGTTATTCGGGTAGAAATAACGATTTTGTCCTCCGTAGCCCTACTGACCGATCCGAGCTCGATTTGTTATTTTAGCAAAAATGGCCACATATTAACTTAAGAATAATGTCCTAGTAGCTCGTATCACTTATTTTACACTTGTGCCCTTTTTTCATAAAACTTTATGGTTTACCCCCTAAACAAAAAATTTTGACAATTTTGCCCCGGGGGTAAAATTTTTCACTTTGTACCAAAATTTCCTATTTTTTATAAGAAACATTTTTGCTTGAAGTACCATACCTCAAATCATTTTGAAAAATGACATTTTTACCATTTTACTACTTTTTATTTTTAACTATTTCTTGAAAATTTAAAAACATACAAACGGTTGAGTTTTTCGATGAACTGTCCGCGTTGCCTAACAGTTTCGTCGAAATCTACAACTTTTGTGTTTTAACTTTTCTCAAAATCTCACTGTACAGGGGTTTTTTCGCTATTTTTTAAATCTGTCGAGAAAAGAAGTTTTCTTTCAATTTAGTCCGAATGACGTTTCTGTCAAAATCCTTTTCAAAATTTGAAATCTACCCCTGCAGAGACCATTTCATGCCTAACTCAAGTCATTCTCAAGCTCAAACCTCATTTTTACAAAATTTAACCTTAAAATTGCAAAAATTTCATTTTGCACCATAAATCAAAATTTCACAATTAAAACATGCCATTCATCACCTTCCCATGAAATTCCATCAAACATAAGCTCAAAAACTCATATGGGTTTGAGAGAATAAAAATCCATACAAAATTCATTAAATTTCAAAACTTTAAAACTCAAAACTTACCAAAATAACCTCCTTTTGATTTCTAGCCTTGAAATTCCTTTTGAACTGCCTTCTAAGCCTTGTTTTCATGCAAAAATAGCATGGGTTAATATCTTTTCTTCAAACCATGAAAAATCCTTTAAAAACGCATTACAAAGTTTAGAATTTCACCTTAAATCTTGTGAAAATCCTTGAATTTGCTTCTAAAACTTGTTGTGGGGCTATTTTTGCAAATTTTGTGTAATGACCGAGAAAATTTCATTAATAAAACCTAATATTTAATTGAGTTTAATTAATGAATTTACTTTTAAAAATGTAATTTTTGTAAAAAGTTGTAATTTCTGTACAAAATTACGATAAAGTATGAATAAACGGCATTGATTGTATATTTTATGGCAAATGTGATGCAATGTTGGGTATGGTAAAATACAGATTTCATGAGTTGAATTACTCAAAAATTTATGAATAATACCCATAAAATGAATTTCATATCACAATTAATTGTAAAATTGTGGTATAAATGAATGAACAACTAGAATGCAACTAGGACACAGAGGTTGTCCGAACCCTAATCTAGGGTAGAAGGGAGGCCAGAGCAGTATAAGAATACTGCTAAGTGATAACACATATACAAAAAATGTTATGATTGGCCTTCAAAATTGAACGAAAAGTTAGTTAAATATTTTTATACAATTTAAGGATAGAAAATACATTGATTTGACTACGGTAGTATAAGAAAAATACTACGTGACGAAAAATTACACTGTGTAAATTTTTAGCCTAACTAAGTGAACACTTGCTAGCTTGTTATTGGGCCACCAAGCCTTAAAAGGTGGCCCAACCATGTGATGACACCTAGAGGTATACTCATGGGTTACCATGAGTCACCAAATGAGATAAGGATGCATTTAAGGCTTGTTTATCACAACTTTTCATTTCTTTCCTCTCCACCAAGATTCGGCAGCCATATTTGAGCTTTCAAGAAAATTTTCTCAACCTCAAAAATTGCAAAAATAACCCCAAAACAATTTTAGAAGCAAGCCCCAAGGATTTTTACAAGATTAAAGGTAAAATTCCAAACTTTTTATTGAGTTTTCAAGGGGTTTTTCATGGGTTGAAGGGGAAATGTTAA
>CAMOHE010041163.1:0-24976 GCA_946598075.1 Artocarpus hirsutus | reverse complement strand
TTTTTGAAAATATTATTTTGTGAAAGTGCTTCAGTATGGACTTTTTCTAATAATTTCCCAATTAAATATTTTCTTCTTTTTTCCTTCACGTATTCCAAGTTTTTTTTTTTCCCTCCAAAGTTAATTTGCTATTTGATTTGACTTGTTTGACCAAAATTTCTTTTTAAAGCCTTTCTGATGGGTGAAGAGGCATGGGGAGACAATGTTTTTGTTTCTTTATAATAAGCTAGATCGTTGCTCTTTCTGTTCTTACATCCCTTTGTATTTCTTTGTCATGCAGGTTAGATTTGCTGATTATAGAGATGAATTTTTGAACTCATCTTCTTTGGAGACGCTTTTTGAGAAGGAGGCGCATACCCTGGCATTCTGGACGTTCAACCAAAGAAGTGTCTCTGGTAGATTGCGGATACTTGGAGCAAAAGTATCCACAAAAATCCAGAATCAACATTAGCAACCCTGCCATTTGCACTTTATCCGAAGTTTGCTGTTAAAGAATCCAAATTCTTGACTGGATGATAGAGAACTTTGAAGCTAGTTGGCATTACTCCAATATCTCCCATCTGAAACAAGTCAATCCTTTTGTCCCAAGATTGAAGATGAATCGTATCTAAATGAAACTTTTGACAATTTCTAGCTCTCTACTCATCATAAAATAAAATACATGAACCTATTTGGTAGTGCTTTTAAAATGGTTTATGTTTAAAAAAAAAAAATCTGAAAATAAGAATATTTTGAAAAATGTGTTAGAATTATTTTTAAAATTGTGTTTGGTTGTATATGGTAGCATGTTTTTTAATATAAAACATTTTTTAATAATAAATATTAACACAAACAAAACCAAACTTAATTTTAATAATACTAATTGGAATTAAAAATAAGAATATTTTTAATAAAAAATAAATAAAATCTAGTTAAAAAAAGGAATTCGTTGCTCCCTTTTCCTCTTCTACCCCTGTGAGACTAGGACACCAATGATGACGAATCCGTGTAGAGCATGTTGGTCGTCGACAAGGGATGGGATAAGATCCGCCGAGTGACGACGAGATCTGCGTTGGGACGATAGCGAGCTTCCTTCCATCACGAACATGCCAATGCTATAGTTGCCAGCAATTGGGGGGGGGTGGGGGGTGGTGGTGTTGGGGGCATTGGGCTGTGGTGGGTGGCACTCCGGTGAGGCAAGCTACTCTAGTGAGGAAGGGGTGGCTTTTTTTTCTTTCCATTTTATGGGCTTTTTTTGGGAATTTTTCATTTTAGGTGCAAAAATAAGAATAAAATTGTAAGAAAACTTTAAAACTGGGGCCAAGACAAAAATTAAAACACTTGTTGTAAGGTTCAAAACTACAACATTTTGAACATATGTACTAAATGATTTTTAGAGAAATGATCTTTAGCAAATACGTCTTCTCTTAAATGTTTTTATTGCAATTCTCAAAAATATATTTAGTCAAAGTGATTTTCAAGAGACGCATGATAAAATTTCAGGGAGCAAATTAAATATGATTTTTATAAAATTTTGATATACAATAATATTGATCATAATAAATTTAGGTAAACAATAGGGATATTTAATACCTTTTATATTTTAGGCTAATTCAAAATCTATATTTTTTGGTTTTTGGTCTCATCGAATGTATATCTTCAAATTAGATTTAATACACAAATTTATACCTTACCTAAGTCAATAGTTGATCTCTACCTTTAAAATAACTAAACTATCCTTAATTAGAAGAAAAAATTTATAACTTAAAAAAAAGAAGAAAACAAAAATTGAAAGAAAAAATTCCATTTTCGATGAGGACATGTTCGCTAATCTAACGTCTTTCTGATGGGTGAAGAGGCATGGGGAGACAATGTTTTTGTTTCATTATAATAAGCTAGATTGTTGCTCTTTCTGTTCTTACATCCTCTTGTATTTCTTTGTCATGCAGGTTAGATTTGCCTATTACAGGGATGAATTTTTGAACTCTTATCTTGTTTAGAGACGCTTTTTGGAACTCAAAAGTTTAAACTCAAACATTTTAGCACGTGTGTTTTACACTGTAGTTTATTTTTGTTTTATATTATAACATGTGAAAGTTTTAAGCAACTAGTTAAAACTCGTTTGCCAAGTGCATGGTTAATTTGTTTTGTTAATTTGAAGCTTAGTTGAGCAAGTTAGTTGGAACTTTAAGTTACAACTTGCTATAGTATAAAGCTCTCATATGCTACAGGAAAAGACAAAAGTTTGCTATAATGTAAAGCTCTGACATGACATGCTATAAGTTCTAACTTTGGTTTCAAACACTTTCTTCATTATTAGTCAAGTATATGTATGATTGTCTGACTTTCTAGTTGACTTTACTTTCATAAAGTTGTAAAAATAATGTCTATTTTCTTTAGTATAGGGCTGTTGGGTGGCCTAACATTTGGAATATGATTTGCAGGCTAAGTTTACTGGGATAGGAGTTGGCGATGCTTAATGCTTAATTACTATGGTTTCGTTTGGCCTATGATGGAAGATAAGAAGACCACTGATAGCACTAATATTACTACTAAAGAAGAGCAGAAAAATACTACTCATGAGACAAATAGCCTGTACATGGTGTAGTGCTTTCTTCTTTTTGCCCCAAGTATTTTTTTTTTCAATTTTACTTTTGGTGTTTTCCTTTCTTTTTTCTTCCACCAGTGACTTTTTTGGTTATTTTACCTCTTTTGTGTCAAGTTCCGGTCCTGCCTTTGGCTCGCTCCTCCTTTCTCTTTTCTTTCGTCTGAGTTTTCTATCATTTTATGAAAAAAAGAAAAACCCTCGAACCCCTCCTCCTCAGATTTCTCTTCTTCTTCTTCCGTCTTCTTTGTTTTGGGGTTTCTTGCGGATTCTTTTTCCTCCTTCTTCTTCTTCGTTCTGGCTTTTCTTCCACACACAGTAAGCTCCGAAATATGAAAGTTGAGATCCTTTATATGAATCCTATCTTCATAAATCATGGTCCTCAGAAGTGATGTCCTCCCAAAACATCTTCAATTCCTCCAAAGTTATCCCATGATCAATAGGTGTAGATAATGATCACAATGCTAATTTTGATTAATGTCATATTGAACAACAAATTTAAGAACAGTGACTCTTTTAGTCTTTTTTTTTTGTACTGTTTTAAACTTTACATGGGATTTATATCTATACGGCCACTAATAAAAATGAACTAAATTGAGTCACTTTTTGATTTGTGAAGATAGATGCTCTGCAGTCGGAGGCTTTATTAAAACTCCACAGGCACCAAGAGACAAATAAAGCACTGTCTAGAAGTCCAAAATTTGATGTTGATGAATGTATTAAATTCCCTGGGCCTATTGGTAATACAAATTTGTTAGTGTCCCGGGCTCGCATTAATTCCTTTCATCTACAAAACCACTTGGTTGTAACCCCAATGCCACTGGGCTCTAACCTTGGTGGTACAAGATGGCAAGTTTGTTGGGGGCTAACAACAAAAGTTCAAAACGTGCATTTCAGGAGATGGAAATTGTCAGCTTATTAGCTATTTGGAAATTACTGTTAACTTAATTTTGTTATTTGCTTGGCTCATTTTTCCTTTATCTTTTCTTTGTTTGGGGTTTTCTGTCCTTTCATGGAACTAAAAATCCTAAACTGACTACTACACCATCACAGCAGCCCCCTTCCATCACTTGTTATTTCTTGCTCTCTTTTCTCAAATTCGTTCTCCTCTTTCTTCTTCTTCTTCTTCACTTCATTTTCCTCTTCTTCTTCTGTCTTCTTTGTATTCACCTGATAGTTTTTGGAGAAATCAATATTTTGCTCAGCATATATTTTCTCTTATGTACATATTATTATATATGCGACAAATAATGTTTCTTATAACATTTTATAACTTTTTTGTAGTTGCCATTAGTGTGTCTTTGTAAAAAAGCATTTTTCAGGTAGCTACAAAAACTTTATACAAGTTTATGCAAGCTTATTTGTCATATATTGCTGAAACTATTTATTACCTGCGCCACTGCTTACTCATAAAGAATTATTTAATTAATAATATATTTTTTAATTTTTTTGTTCATTTTTTTCTTCGTTTCTCTGTTTGCTCCACAGATAATTGGAAATCATAGCTTTTATAAACACTGTATAGAATTTTTCACATGATTTTTTTTGTCATTTTATATCTAATTAATGACATCATTAATTATATGTGTTTTTAGTCTTTAGATTTGATTATTTAAAAGAATTAATTTGTTTGTTCATGTATGAAGGACTAAGCAGCTGTAATAAATGGAAAATAATATTTATTTTCTTTTGTACATTATTTTTTTCATTATATTATTTTTGTCCAATTTATTTATATTATACATCATTATAGTTAATCTTTTAATTTATTATTGCGAGTTTTATTTAGTATTAATGTATAAATTAAAAAATTATCAAATAAATTATTATAGAATAATATGCCACCATTTATATAAATGGGAAAAATATGTATTTTTTTTTCCATTCTTAACAATTTCAAGAGACATAATATATATATATATATATATATATATATATATATAGACACCTGTAATGAACGTGAAGTACTTCCTCCACGTATCTGATTTGGAGATTTTTTCGTTCTGTTGTGGGCATATATGGTTCACCCACTAGAGAGATTAGTGGTGACTACATGTTAATATAATTTAAATAAATATATTGCAACAATTACTAATTTTTTGTATAACAAAATAGTATTTCCCGCGTTTCTGCCCGTGCTTTCTATTTGTTGGATTGAATGTCAACGCTAAGCTATTTGCTGTACTGTTTGACTTCCGTTTAGTCATAGGTGTATGTTTTTAAAGAGGCCATTATGGTTGAGTTTCTATAAATTTTATAGTTTGCTTCTTGTGAATATGTATTTACTATCTGATTCTATGTTTTTTATCCAGGAATAAAATAAAAAATCATCATCCATGCCAATTCATTAACGTATCCATTTAATATCTGTAAATTAAAATTATGATTTCACATGAGAAATACTAAGTTTTAAATACCTTATAAGATTTGTTGTGCTGCTACCCAGAGTAGAGCCTTGAGCATTAAGATAATGGCTATGAAGATTTAAAAGGCATTATGACATTAAATAAAAATTTCCAAGATTTATTACTAACATAACAAAACTATAGGATTTCAAATTTACAAAAACACAGCTAAACGTTCTAACTTCTAAAATTTACATTATACGTGAATAAATTTTAACATGATGCATAGCATAAGACCAATGCTTCTATTAAAAAAAGAAAAAAACTTGGATCAGTACCTTCAGGCAGTCCTTAATATTCACTAACATACATTCACATACGGATGATTCAACAGCATAGCCGCCGTCCATCGCATGCCAGGCTTTATCGCAAAACACTTTCGCAAGAAATCCTTCCCAGTGTCCGTCATGTCTTGAGGTATCTGTGGGGCAGTAGAAGCCAATACAAAAGCAAAATCAATTCCTGAACGCTCGAAGGCATGCCACACCCGTTTCCCAGTAATCATCTCTACCACAACGCAACCCAAAGACCATATATCCAATGCAGGCCCAATCGCTCCGAACACCACTGAATCCGGCGACATGTAAAATGGGGTTCCTCGAAATTTGCCCTTGTAATCATCTGGAAATATTTCTTCACTAGGCTCCTTGGCCAACCCGAAATCTGCTATCTTAACGCGGCAATGCCCGCCTCGAACAGAAGGAAAGACAAGAATGTTGTCGGGCTTTAAATCACAATGGACGTAACCTCTTGCATGCATGCAACAAAGACCTTTCAATATCATCTTGGTGTAGATTTTGACGTTTGTTTCCGGTAACCTGCAGCCTTCAGATAGTCGGATCAAGTCCGAAAGTGTCCCTAAAGGCGCATATTCAAGATACAGATTGTACAATTTGAGTCCTTTTTCGATGGTTATATTGTGGCCAAAGTGACCAACGATTTCGGGACAGTCACCAAGATCGTCAAGGATTCTCTTCTCCTTATAGAGAGAAGTATGGAGTTCCAGATATGTTGTTTTCACAGCAAGTAGTTTTTCCAAGTTAGTGAAATTAGTGAAAAAAGCCAAATACACAGCACCATAAGAGCCATGACCAAGAAGTTTGAGTCTACGCCAAGCCAAACCTTTTGGTAATAGATTCCATGGAGTAATTCTAGAATATGAATCCATATCGGAGACACACCACACAACTTACACAAAACAATAGAAACCTAGGCCAGCAGGCGAAAAATATCTATGTTTAGAGGCCTAAGATTTTTTTGATGCATCTTTGCGTATGGTGGAATGACCTATTTATACAAGAAAGAAGTTCACCAATATTTAGTCCTATTCTTCTTCAACAAAGAAACAAAATAAAATAAAATATCAGAGTCCTGTTTCAGTTCTAAGAATTTGAAATTTGTACTAAGATAAGCTTTTTCAAATTCCGTCCCTTACCGTTTTACATCATAAATTTCATTCTTCTTCAACAAATAAAGTTAAATAAATAAAATTCCGGATTACTTCTAAGAATTTAAAATTTGTACAAAGATAAGATATACCAAATTTTGTTACTTCATTACTTCTTAAAATCTAAAAATTGTAAAAAGATAAGACGCACCAAATTTTGTTAGTTAGTTACTTGTAATAAATATCCTATTCCTACCAGGAGTAAGTCTCCTTTTTCCCTCTATTTTTTATTTTTTATTTTTTTGGAGAGTGTCTCTAAATATCTAAAAACGATGCCGACTAAAAGGTTTGTTGTTGTTGATGATTGCCTGTTATCAATCTCCTATTCCTATCAGAAGTATATCTCCTTCCCTCGAATTTTTTTTTTAACTTTTTAAAAGAGGAGAATGTCCCTAATGAAGCGTATCTTCTTCCTTTCTTTTTAGAAGCACCGCTTAAATAAAATAAGTAAAATTTCTCATTATTCTCCGCTGCGACTGTGTCCCCAATTCTCCTTTCTCCAAGCAGCCATGGTTCTCGAGGTCACTCTCTGAAAGAGAACGCCCATTATTAGCCTTTCCTTTTTCTTTAATTCTTGGGTTCTTTTCATTTTCAAATTCTAGGGTTTGGTAATAACTAGGGTTTTGTTTTTTTTTTTTTCTCGTTGATTTTATCAGGCGACCATGATATGCATCGACAATTCAGAATGGATGCGAAACGGCGATTACTCTCCCTCTCGATTTCAAGCTCAATCCGACGCTGTTAGTCTCATCTGCGGTGCCAAAACCCAGGTTTTATATTTTGATTTTGACTGATTTTTAACATGAAATCATCTTATATATGATTATATTTCTTTTTTTCACAGTACTTAGGGAAAAAAAAAAAATTTCGTGAAACTTGTAGTCAAATCCGGAAAATACTGTGGGAATTTTGACAATGGCGGGAAAAGGGGTTCGTGTAGTGGCCACTCCAACTACTGATCTCGGCAAGATTTTGTCTTGTATGCACGGTATTTTACTTTTCCTAAATTATTATGTGTATTCTTTTTTTTTTTTAGTTTTTATTTTTTATCCGTATTCAGTGATTGTTATGATCTGAATTTATTTGTATTTTCATCTGTGCTTGGTTCATGCTAACTCTTTGGGCGAGTGAATGGATCATTTGGGGTTGATAATAGGAGTTTAGAATGGAAAACTTGGAAGGGACTGAATGTAATGAGAAATGTTAAGACCTCTGTTTGAAGTTGATTGTGGTTTAGTGACTAAGTATTATATCATTCTCTTATTGTTTCTCTATGCTAAAATTGTTGGACTCTATTTCTATCTAGATCTTGAAATGGGTGGTGAGATGAACATAGCTGCTGGGATTCAGGTGGCTCAGTTGGCTCTTAAGCATCGACAGAACAAGAATCAGCAACAGAGGATTATAGTTTTTGCTGGAAGGTAGGTCATGGTAGCTTCCTTGCTTGTTCGTGTTTGGGGGATATTTTATTTATTTGTTCTTGCTTTGTGTTCAGTCCCATTAAGTATGACAAGAAGGTGTTGGAGATGATCGGGAAGAAACTAAAGAAGAATAGTGTAGCCCTTGATATTGTGAATTTTGGTGAAGAAGATGATGCAAAGCCGGAAAAATTGGAAGCCCTTCTTGCTGCTGTTAATAACAATGACACTAGTCATATGGTTCATGTTCCTCCTGGTCCAAATGCTCTCTCAGATGTCCTTATAAGGTGCGTCTGACTGTTATATTATAGCTCACTTTTTTATTGGAAGTTTCAATCTAGCAGTTGGACCTTGGAATAATTTATCACTTGGAATTGCTTAAAATTTCCTACTTCTTGCAGTACACCTGTATTCACTGGGGATGGGAATGGAGGGAGTGGCTTTGCAGCAGCGGCTGCTGCCGCCACAGCATCTGGTGGTGCTTCTGGCTTTGAATTTGGGGTAGATCCCAATCTAGATCCTGAGTTGGCTCTGGCCCTCAGAGTTTCTATGGAAGAGGAAAGAGCAAGGCAAGAGGCTGCTGCGAAACGGGCTGCTGAGGAAGCTGCTAGGCAAGACAAAGGAGAGGAATCGTCATCCAAAGCAGAGGATGCAACTATGATGGATCGTGTTAATGATTCAGCAGCCCCTGAAGAGAATAAGAAGACCACTGATGACATGGTTTCTATTTCTTTGGTTTCTTTTTTGTCGTTAGTGTTTGTTTTAACCTTCATTGTGGTCAAATTCTATGTCATTAGTTTGCTTCTAGTCAATTATTATCATTTGAATAGAAAGTATTGCTGCTAATATATCTTTGTCCTTAACACCTAATATAGATTAATCAGGTATAATGAAAACTTTGCTTGACAGGCTCTTTCAATGTCAATGAATATCTCTGGATCTGGTCATGCAGTAGATGTTGACATGTCAGATGCAACTAGTGAGGATCAGGAATTGGCCTTGGGTAAGTTCTCTGATGTCATTGAATTCAATTTTGTGTATTGATGCAAGAAGTTCGAAACATTTGTGCTTTTTGATTAATAACACTCTCTTGCTACATAAAGCTCTTCAAATGTCCATGCAAGAAAGTACTTCATCTGATGCCAGCAAAGTTTTGGAGGATCAGTCTTCTGTCTCATCTATTCTTGCAACTGTAAGTGGTGTTTCTATTGAATTCTTTATTTGTCAGCCACAGCATATGTTGGGACCCTCCTGATATGTTTTTCATTTATCCCGCAGCTGCCTGGAGTTGATCCCAATGATCCTGCATTCAAAGATCTCCTTGCATCTTTGCAAAATCAATCTGAGGTGCGTTCATACCGAGTTGCATGTGTGCGTGACGGTGTCATAAATCATGTCTTTTACGGTGCTTCTAATATCTATTACCACCTTTGTCTTTTATGTGTGCTTTGCATGTCGGATATACGTAACTTATGATCATGTTTTTGTTGACAGTCCCAGCCAAAGAAGGATGATGATTCCCCGAATGAGAGCAAGTGAAGATTTAAAGATTCTGTTGCTAATACTTTGAGGTATGGCAGCAACTTCAAAATTCACAACCCAATCATGCGTCTTTACTTTGATGATGTCTTGGTTGTTTTCTAAAAGCATTGCGTTCGTCTTGCAGATTAACAAGTTCACTGGTCATGAATTCCTTTATCCCTTGGAAGGCTCTTATCTATCTCTTAGGATGATTTAAGACAAGATAGAGAATGAAAAGTCCCGTTATCTTTCCTATCTATGGAATTTTCATTTGTGTGGATTTTCATAATCTTATAGTGGCAAAGATGAATTCCAGACACGTTACAAATGAGATGAATTGTGCCTATGATTTGCTTCCTTGGTGGAAGGTTGAAAGGACGATGTTTGGTGGTACTTCTGTTTCATCTTTTTCCTTGCTCCTTTATGTGCGTGTCTAATTCCTGGTCTTAAATTTCATGTTTTTGGTCTTTTATTATTGAAGATGTGAGATATCTCGTTAAGACAATTGCATCAAGGCTACCACAAAGAAGGGTCATTGGGTCCCTTAAACTAATACAATTACAAGAGGGGAAAAAAGGCTTAAAGAAAATAAAGCTTCAGATTTTTGCACTTTTTTCTTTTCAAAATTAATGCGCCTTGAACTCTCGTCTATATATTTCATAAAAGTTTGATCCTTTATTTCCTTTTTTCTTTTACACACTCCAATGCCCCCGACAACAAGGACATCTCTTGATGCATTTTTAGTGTGCACATGTCAAAGGTCAATATCATCTATTTTAACAAAAAAGGATTCTATAGCAAAAATCAAATATTACATCATTGTCAAATAATTTTTGTATTTCAAAAGCGAAACAAACCAGAAGGGGGAAAATAAAAGCTGATTTATAACAGTCTTAAAACTGTAGTCGATTGGAACAACGGGGAAAAAATAGGGGAACTTCATTATCAAAAGGTTCCTTTGAATAGTCTTGAATCTAAAAGCTATAACTTCGTAGTCTTCATTTTGGATTTTTAACAAAAATCTTGCTAGTTCTTGTGCTAGTGTAATATAATCTCTTCCTTACTCTCTCCTTTTTACTTTTTTAAATCACAAGCATATAAATGTTTTTATGCATATGCGTGCGAGCCTGCATTACTTTACAACCTTTTTGGATCAATTTCTCAAAAGAAAAGAAAAACTTTGGACCCAACATCCAACCACCATGCAGGCATCCTTATCCGCCAGGTTACATGACAAATGGTAGATCAGGGGCAATTTTTCACAACAGCCCTCTGTGTAGCCTAGACGGTTGGTGTGGCCTCTTCTTTCCACCACCTTAGAGGTTCAAGGGTTGTAGAGGGAAAGAGCGAGAAATTTTCAGAAATGCTATCTTTTGAAAGATTGGAGAACAAGAAAGAAAAGGAGAGAATGTTCTGGATGTGAAAAAAAAAAAAGATTTAAACTTTTTCATGGCATAAATTAACATTTTTTTTCTCCCTGGCCCCTCGTATTTGAAACCTAGAAAAAGTTCACAATTAAGATTTTTTTCCTTCTTTCTCTCTTGTTTGGCTCAATGGACTTCTTCAGGGAGAGTGGCAAATGAAACACAGCTAAGGCTCCAGCTTCAACCACTAAGAAAAGAAAACGGGAGCCAACAAAACATGTTAGAAAAGGCTATTAGTAATTGTTCATATTGTTTGCACAAAAGCAGAAATATATGCACTCTCACACATATCAATCTTCGCCACAATTAAGGTAATTTCAATTGGAAAAGAGCTGAGCTAATGCCGGGGTTTGACGGGACTTTCTTTCCAAAAAGTAATTTTGTGCACATCATTCATTCATACAATTAGACCATGGCTTAGTTGTTAGATATTGCAACAACGCGTCGCTATTTGTTCTTAATCAGTTACACCTTCACGTGTGTCAAACATGTGGTAAATTGTCACATTATATTCATGCAATAATCTTCCTTGATACTAAAAATGTGAACATCCAATACAAAATCATTAAATTTCCAGAAAAGTAATTAGGTGAACTAAATTGTATGGTATGGCTCACTTTTTTTAACTAAATAAGAAAGTGAAAAAGATAAAGTTGCTGTACTTACATGATCTCAGCTACTTTCCAAAGAAGGTAACTGGACCACCAAGGTGGGACTTGAAATCTGATTAGTAAAATCTAGTCTGCAACCCTAGCAACCGAAAGCTAGTTCACGCACATCATTCATTCATGCAACCAAACTATAGGGTAAATATTGTACCACCACATCACTCATGCTCTACTTGTTAACAAATTACATGTTCACATATCGAACACGTGACTACATATTGTCACATTACATTCACGTGATAATCTTTACTGACACAACTATATTAAAAAAATATGGCTGTTTAATAGAAAACTTTAAAAATTTTCAAAAAATCAAAATAGGACAACCAGATCGTGCTTGTGTACTTCACTCTTGTTTTAGTTAAATGAAAAAAAGATTAAAAAAGATAAAGTTGGTGAACTTATATAATATCAACTATTTTAATAAAAAGAAAGTTAGACCACTTAAGTACGAAACAGTCCTTACAATAGAAGAAATAAGGGATCGGTCCCACCTTCTTGTGGGGCCCACATCGTGTTTCTTGCGATGCTGAGGCTCGTGGAGCCATTAACTTTTTGGGTTCTTAAATATGTGTTGAGAGTGTACAAATGTGCAACGTTAGCAATCCAGCTAGGTTATGCGTATGGTGTGGACCTGTGGACTTGTTTGTCTAGAGAAGGGGTCATATTTCACATGATGGGGCATGTTTCCCCATACAAGCAAGTCCATGCACAACCTTGCTTGCAGATTTCCTGGATCTTGCTTCTTGTTGTTACTTTAAAATCTCCACTCTCATGACTCTTCTCTCTGTCTCCAACACTAGTATTTTAGGTAGAGATTTGCCACCTCAATTTTAATATTTGGTGAATGTCGGGATGCTGCCCTTTTCCTCAGATAAAGTAGTAGAAAAAAACCCTCAAGATGTTTAGAGCAAGAAAACGAAATTTGAAATTTTTTCTCATTGAACCCGCAAATAAGTATATTTTAAAATCGTTAAATCTGATTAAAATTATTATTATTATTTTTTTGGTACAACGTTGAAAGACAATACCTAATAGGTATCTTTTTTCCCACTAGAAAAATTGCACGACTTGTGTAGAATATTATTTGTATGTTGCAAAAAACAACAAATAGAACGAAGACCAAAGTGGGTTTAATCAGGAACGGGCGGTACATTCATTGACTCATTCGTACCAAGTGACCCCTTCTTCTTTTTTTCTTCTTTTGGTTTTCTTTTATCTTTATCTCTTGTTTCCTTTTCTTGTTTTCTTTTTTTCTGGTGATAAATCAATCCCCCTTTCTTCTTTGCTTTCACGCAAAGACTTTTTTTTTTGTTTTGAAGAACACAAAGATCAGATTGGGAAAGGAAGATGTGGGTGTGCGATCCCAGATGGGACCACCAACTTTATCGATCTTTGATACGGTAATTCTTTGTATTAGTCCAACTTATAGATAAGCGTGAATACGGTTAATCTGTTATTAGGTCCATGGTATGCTCTATGTTCCACTGAACTCAAATCTAATCAAGATTGATTTGGATATTTCTGCCTCCTGTCATTTTCTGTCATTATCTTTCTACTATTATTCATGAAAAAGAATATAAGTTATGTCAATTATTGCAAAGAAAATAATAAGCCATGCCAGTTCTTATTGATCTTATGTTGAGCATTACATCAACAATGGTCAAAATTTTAAAACAAACTGCAAGAGAAAAGAAAATTAAACATCTGCTAGAAGTGGTTAGAAGGGAAAATTTTACATTTTATCAAAAGATTAGTACATTTAGACTAAGTTTCAACGTCCTCAGAGGGTTTTATTTTAAATGTTATCTATTTACTAGTTATCTAAATATTGAATATTGTGATTTCATGTATAACTTAACAGTAAAGTCATACCCGACTTTATTATAAGATAAATAATTCGAATATTCTATCTTCAAATTAAAAAAATACAAATTGACTAATATTATAAAGCATAGGTTGCCAAGACAAGATTTTTCCAAACAAATTTTATTGTATGATGTACTTAAATTTAAGATCCTATAAATGTTTTATGCTCTTGAGGCAAGTCTTTATTGTCATGAATCCTTTGTAATGCCACCAATATAAGCTTTGACTGGTCAGAATTCAGGCAGGCCAAGGAATTCCTCTTTTGTCATGTGGCACCGTAAGCATATACCATATTTGCTAACAACATTATGAACAGGACAAGCAATCAGCAATGCATAATAAACCTAGACCAATTATAGATGTTGAAGAAAAGGTTCAGCTAGAAATTCAAATACAAGGACAGAAAATGACACAGAATTAAGAATTGTAAAGTGACAACAATGGAAGTAACTTGCAAGGACTTGGACCATACCATGATAGTTCTAGTCAGAAAGAGATAAAGTTGGTTTCAGTTTCAGGTTCATACATACTTCACTATAAAGTAAAACTTTAGAGACTAATTTTTATATGGTTGGGAGGATTTATTGAGAGATAAACAGATTAAAGAAGAATGGTAACATATCATGATCCAGCTAAGTTTTATTAAGACAGTAAAAGTGGACCATTTGTTTTATTTTCATTTTTCACCCTTTTTTGCGCATTTGTTAGGCACACCTTTTTTATGGTTGAAAAAAAAAATTGAGACATAGATTGTACTTGTGGGGCCATTTTTTTGTGGATATGCATTTCTCCCATTGAATGCAGAACATGGTGTTGAGTAGAAACATCTTGATTCTTGTCGAAAGCTCAATTTGTAAAAGAAAACAAATAGCAAAAGCCCAGGTGCTACCAAGCCAAAGGCAAACAAAATTTGCTAAATTGAGGGCAACTTGGTCATTGAAACAGAACATATATCAACACCAATAATACAGCACAGATCTAGCATTCTAGTGTGGCAATGTTGTAAAAACAAATGAAATATAGTGCTATTTTTATAACTTAATCTTTATAAAGCGCCAATTGCCACATACTCAAGAATTCACACCAACCTTCTTACTTCTTTTTTTTTTTTTTTCGTTTTCTGTTTTTCTCTTCAAAACCATGGCTATGGCTTTCAAGATGGTACTTTTCTTCTCTTCTTTAATTTCTCTAAATTTTATGTCTGTTTTCCTTCTTTTCTCTAATCTTCTGTGGCAATGATATATTCTAAAACAGGCCACGACCGGAATGTGGGTGACGGATGAGTGCAAGAACTCATTCATGGAGATGAAATGGAAGAAGGTACATAGGTACATAGTGTTCAAGATCGACGAGACATCGAAGCTCGTCACCGTTGATAAGGTCGGCGGCTCAGGAGAGAGCTATGACGATCTCACCAAGTCTTTGCCCAACGACGACTGCAGATACGCCGTGTTTGATTTCGACTTTGTCACCGTTGACAACTGCCGGAAGAGCAAAATCTTCTTCATTGCATGGTCCGTACACTTAGTACTCTTCCTACTATACTCTATGCACTAGTTAACAACAAAATTGTCAAGAGATCATTGAAAATTATGATTGTTGAGTACTTCAAATTGCATTTCATGATGTGGGGTAACTTTATTTTATTTTATTATTATTTTTTTTTTTTGAAGTCTGTTATTTATATTTACATGTGTCACATTGGATTTCAGGGCTCCAACAGCATCAAGAATTAGAGCAAAAATGCTGTATGCAACTTCCAAAGATGGGCTGAGAAGAGTCCTAGATGGGATTCACTATGAAGTCCAGGCCACAGATCCAACTGAGATGGGAATGGATGTGATTCAGGACAGGGCTAAATAGAATCTGATTAAAACAAAGCTTATTTTTAATGTTATAATTGATGTGCATGTTCTGGAGTACTCTTACTTGTGCTTAATTAATAACTCCATAGGAGTCCCATAATAGAGATGTGTTTTTCTTCTTTGGTACCATTGTATCTTTTCTTAGATTTTTGGTACTAATGTAAGTTAATCCCACTAATTTTGTAATAATAAGTTATCATGTCCCAGTGTGCTAATGTAATTACAAGGCACCTTTTTCATGTAATCTTCCCTTTTCTCATGTTTAAGGTGAAAAAAAAAAAAAAAAAGATGAACTAGTGTTCACTTTGGATAGGTTCACTGATTGTCAGTGATTCTGTGTTCAAAATTATTAAGCTCTTGAAAAAAATTGTAACCTGGTAAAAAGGTGAAACTTTTTATGAACATAAGTTTCAATGGACCCTAATGTAACTCTAAAATTAGTGTAAATTAGGCCTGATATTATTTTTAAAGTTCAGTTATTCCCCTGTATTATTTTTAGATGTAAATTAGCCTCAAATCTTTCTATAAAAAGTAATTTATTTAAATTGCAACTCTCAAAAAATAGAATTCATGTTATTCACCCCTAAATTTATGATAATTAATCGGTCTCTAAAATTCTAGTTTTACCTTGCAAAAAATGAAAGGTAGCAAAATGAAAGAAGTGTTGAAAGTGGAGGATAAGCCTTAAAATCTTATGAATTTAATTGCATTTATATTCCCTTTTTCTGTGTTCCTCCATTATTTGCTTGTGAAGAGTTTGTCCTCAACTTTGATTTGGCTTGCCGTAATCAAACCGGCTGGCGTGGGCTTCTTATCTATTACGTTATTAAAAGCTAACTTTAGTTCTTCATCATCTATTCTTTTTAATGTCCTCTCTTCTTTTGAAATTGGGATTATTAATGGAATTTACCAGAGGATTTAGATGAAGGGTGTTCTGTCCCTGTCCCGCCAACAACGCCCAACAAAGAAAAAAAAAAGGATTAAAAAGTATAAACAAATGAATAGGAATAAGATTGATGTTACATCATTGAATAATTTGATCCTAGCTGGATAATTTATTGTAGAAAATCTCTACGTAGACCTTTATACAACGAGTAATAAGTATTTGTTACCGCCTAATTTGTATTAGATGCTATCTATTTTGTATTTTTTTTTTACATAATTTTAACTAGAATTAATGGTTAAAAATATACATTATTTATACAAGTAATAAGTTTCTGTTGAAAATCTCTGCGTAGACCTCTAAACAACGAGTAATAAGTATTTGTTACCGTCAAATTTGTATTAGATGCTATCTATTTTGCATTTTTTTAAGTAAGTTTAACCAGATTTAATGGTTAGAAATATACATTATTTATACGAGGATGTACCCTAAAAGAACCTTTTATTGTTATTAAAAAAAATAGCAATACCAACACAAGAAGCATTGGAGACCTTGATTTTAACTACTGTAATGCATGATTCCTATTTCTATATGATTAGACATTTTGATGGGTAAAATGTAGGCTATGATTTGAGGTAAAGTTCTTTATTTACTTTTCTCTAATCTAGATGCTCTTTAATTATTGAGACACAATACGAAGGCACCAAAATGATGAGGATAAAGGTTGCAACCAAGCTGAAATATAATTGCGTTGAATTTGGAGGAGTCCGTTAAAAAGAAACAAACAAACAAATAAACAAAATCTTGGCCCTATAATTGCCACTGATTATTCTCAATACTCTGTACCTGCCTTATTTCAAATCCATCAAGGCATCCCA
Source organism: Artocarpus hirsutus (assembly GCA_946598075.1). Classification (NCBI taxonomy): domain Eukaryota; kingdom Viridiplantae; phylum Streptophyta; class Magnoliopsida; order Rosales; family Moraceae; genus Artocarpus; species Artocarpus hirsutus. Next base: position 8,014 of record CAMOHE010041163.1, on the reverse strand, counting down.
ATTAAAAGATATTATCCTCCACCAACTTATTATTAGCTCTCTTGTGCTAAATACTCGACCAACTTATTCTTATTGTTGACCCCTCTAGTTACATAAATTGTTATTTTAGTTACAAATTATGTTTTTCTTGGAGAACTTTAATAGAAAAATACACAAATCCATGCACTGAACTGTTTTGTATCATTAAAAAAAAAATTGAACACGATGTTATGCCATCAAGGGGAAATTTCACATGGGCAAGGCGGGTGGAGGACATGGAGGCGGGGAATGGGATGACGGTGAGAGCAGGAGCGGCGACGACGACTTCTCTATGGCGATGACAACAGGTTAGAGGCAGCGAAAACGCATAGGATGCAAGCGTAGAGGAAGAGTGAAAGAAAAAGGGATCACCCTAATAATAATTTGAAATTTAGAGAAATAGGAGAATGTAAAACCATCCTCGGAGTCTTTTTGTTTTAGGACGAGTAGAATTGGCAAATCTTCCTGGTGGGTAACATACATTAACTCAAATCCAAATTCCGTGGTATTTTCACAAGTATAAAGCATGTATTGTCCATCATGTAGGGGTCGGGAAAAGAAAAAAAAAAAAAAAAAAAAAACCTCCACAAATTGTAATATTTGCACTTAAGTTCATAAAATGACCCCAAACACCTTCCTATCGTTTGTTACACATTACTTGAACTTAATTATTACAAAGTCATAACTGTCCGTGCAAAAAAGAGTATATTAGGAGGGATGGAATAAAGTGACATTATTGTCCAAGAGTGTATCTGACAACACAGTTAGAACTAAAAATTAAAACGATTTTATTGTAACAGGTGAGACCTTTACTCTTTGTAGCTTATTAAACGCTATCTCTGCTTTCACCATGCTTTTCTTCACCTTTCTCTGCTAGTGTTGACGAATCTGGGCTTCTTGTAAGCTCATCTAGTCCGTAGGCCAGTATTGCCAAGTTTAATGATCAACCCATCTCTGAAATAATACTCTCTCAGCTCTACTCTTGCAAATTTCTTTCTTCTTTCTTCTTTTTTTTAATCTCGATAACTTCTCAGGCAAAAATAGTTGACAATACCTAAAACTTGAGTAGACAAGGTCAGTTGGTGTTAGAGCTTGATTTGAGACTGTCAAAGATCTACCAATTAAACACTGTTTTAAGATCATATAGATAATTTGGGATAAATGTAATAATTGCTTGGCACCAAACTCTCCCCTCAAACATCATTCCCGCCAGAGCTGATTTCTACCTTCCCTCTCTTTCTTTTTCTTTTTCTTTTTTTGTTCCCCAAATCACCCCTTGAAATTGTGGATATTGCATCTATTTCTTGCACATCATAACGCGTAAGATTTGCCAATTCATAAGCACCTCTTCTCTTTTTTTTTTCCCCTTAACTTTCTTGTGACAAATTCCCACTTTACTTTCTTCTTTCACTTGAGGAACCCCCCAGTCTCAAATGCAACTTTTGGGGGGTGTTGCAACCACCATGGTAATGATGCCCAACAAAATTCCATGTTACAACTAGAAAGGCATTTCTTTGGTCTCTATGCGAGACATTGGCATAAGTGTAATGCCGATATTGACATTGAACAATGAACAATGAAAATTAAAGTGGAAACAACAAATTTAAGAATCTAAATATGAAAAGACATAAAAATAACAAAACGTTCAATGAATAAAGTTAATATTATTATAAGAAAAAATATACATCAACCAAAACAATCCCATATCACTAAAACAAACTTAACATGATTATAAATATATATATATATATATATATAACGAATGAACCTGACAAATCAATAAATAACTTTTGCATTGTGATAATTTAAATATCATAATGTAATAAATAGTATAAGAAAATTATATATCAACCAAAACAATCCCATATCATTATAACAAACTTGATATCATTATAAAAAAAAAAAAATATAAGGAATGAACAAATCAAGAAACAACTTTGATTTTGTGTATGAGAAATATGTGATTATCATTATGATAATTTGTATATCGTAATGTAATAAATATGTGATTAAGTGGTTCAAATATTGAATGCGTTTATTTATCTTTTCAAAATATGAGAAACATATAGAAATTATTAAAACCTATATAATTTTTTGAAACAAAAAAAGCTTGTGCAATGATTTAAGTGTGCATCTTTCTAAAATAAATCCGATTGTAAGTCTGTTAAGAAGTATAAATTTGAGCTAAAAATATTGTAGCAATTTAAATTTAAAAAATAATAATAATAAAACAAAATTAGTTTAAACCAAAATATCTTAGTTTAAACCTATATTTTCAAACAGACTAATGTTTATTTTTTAAAAAATTCAAAAAATTCACTTTCCTAAGAGCACTAGTTTCATTTACAAAAAATTATATAGCATGTACACTTTTTAAAAATATGTTTATTCATGTTATACTTAAAAAGTTGTGCTAAAATATTATTTTTAATATTTATTTAAATTGTGTTATATTATAATTATGTATGGTATTTATAAAAAATAATAATTTAAAAAAAAATCACATGTAGCAGGATTCCCTAAAAAGCGATAGTTTCAAAAAATCACATGTCTGAAAAATCCCTATTGATTTTCACGTTTCAGATTCGGGGATAAGTCGTCCAGAGTTATTCTGGCCCAGTACTGACGAAGACTTTAAAAAACAGTGGTTCTTCGGCCCTTTTAGTGGGTTCCCAAGCCTACACGCTTGACACTTGACAGACGTTGCATCAGCTGCAAGTTTGCTACCGCCACCAGAAAACTTTGTAAAGAAAATAAAAGAAATTCGACTTAAAATGCTTGACATACAATCAGGCGAAATTTTCCTTTCCAGTTAAACAAACAAAAAATAATAATACCAAGAACATTGACGACAATGATGATCAGAACACAAAACCTCTGCTTCTGACACTCCGCACACCTGCATGGGTTCTTGCAACCTTTAAAAACAAATAGAATTAATCTGACCGTTGGATAAAAACTGGGCCTTGGGCTACTTTTTTTTTTTTTTAGTGGAAAAAAGGGATTTATACAGTAAAAACAGTAATAGATAAAAAAAAATAAAAAATAAAAAGCGATTTCTCAAGCTAAAGATATGTTAATTTTATTAAAAAAACGTAAAAATGTTTTAAATAGGTTGTACATCACTTTCTAAGCCTGGTTATTTTTGTGTGCCATTTTGATACGAAAGTTGTATTTATTTTTTTCACAAAAAATGGTACATTTGATGATTTGAAATTTCAAATCTCAATATGTAGTATCCCTCTAAATCACTCATCAAAATCACACGGCATGAAATAAGAGTAGAATTGGAATATAACAAATTTTTTTAAAACAATTTAGAAAATCATAAAGTGATAGCGTACAAGGACGTTTGATAACTTTTAGTTGTTGTAGTGTAAAACTCTCATATGTTATAGTAATTAAAAAAAATAAGTTATAATTTAAAACTCTCATATGTTATAGTTTTTAGTTTAAAAGTATTAATTCTAACCACACTTGTCAAACATCTTATACGTCTTAGGACTACTAAAATTTCAAATACATTTGTCATATTTATATATAGAAGATCAAAAGATAAATACTTGCAAGTAAGTTAGTTTCTTAGTCCGACCTTTCTTCTCAAACGAATTCCTCGCTTATTTAAGGACCTTGACCACCCGAGCTAATAATCATTCCGTACGCATTTGACGAAGATTGGCCCCTCCACAGTTCACATTTTAGTCAAACCCCAAGCTGGGAAACCCCTACCTGTATCAAGTGCTTCCAACCGCAGACAACTTTCCCACCTAAAACTAGAAAAAGTATAAAAAGTCAAAAAGGAAAAGAATAGATATCAAATCAAGAAAGGAAAATCCTTTCAAAAAAAATCATCAAAGAAAAATAACAAAATAAAAGAGAACAATGACATCATCAAAGACCATTCAGCATACGAGGGCCCACCACAGCCTAAAGACATGTGTGAGCAGAATAATCACATGTTCCGCTCGCCCCAATCAACTACCCACGGACCACTGATCACTACCGTCGCTCAGACGTACTGTGGAACTTCAATGGTGGCTTCACTTCCTGAGATCCAATAATCACCGTCGGATCAAGTGAAAATGGGACATAGCTGCTTCAATCATATCACATCCTGCCACTGGGACGGAGGACGCTCTTATGGTCTCTGTTCCCTGCTTTTTTTTTTTTTTTGTTTATAACTTATCCTCAACAGGGCCAGTGACCCACGCGTCTGCATCGCATGTGCAGTACTACTTCTGGATATGTACGGTTTTGACCTCTTTCGTCCTTTCAATATTGGGTACAATTTCTTTTACATAAATAAATAACTCGATTGGCTTTTAATTTTTTAAAAATATATAATTTAGTTTTTATTTTTTTTATTTAATTAAATCTAACTATTTAAAAAAATATAATTTAGTTTTTGACTATAAGTTTAACTGTGAGAAAATATTTTGACTATTTTAACAAGAGTATTTTAGTAAAATATCTAATTTGTTTTTAAAAAAAATTAAAATTAAAGCATAAAAACAATTTAAAAAGGTAAAGAAAATAATATGTATTGTTAAAAATATTTTTTGAAACAAAACTCATAGCAAATTCTTTGAAAAAAATCTAATCTAGTTCTCTAAAAAAATGAGATATTTTTTTAAAATGACCCATATAAACAAAACAATAATTATTAATTAATACTAATTAGAACTAAAAATAAAAATTTTATTAATAAAAAATATTTTGTTTGTATCAATAAGAGAAAAATCTTCCTCTTCTTTTGCTCTGGTAAGGACAAATGCCGATGATGGCCTATTGCGCCAGCTATAGTGAAGACAATAGTAGATGGACCCAATTTCATCCCTTGGCGACCCTGTCGTGAAGATTAACAGACCTTTTGTAGAGATAGGTGGTTGTCACGGCGTGAAAATCGACGGCCCACAAGATGTTGCGATCGACGAAGGCTGGGTTGTAGGGGTAGCCGCAAATGATGGGATGGGTTGTTGCACTAGCGATCGACGAAGATAAGACGAGAAATAGAGGGGCTGACGGGGTTGGATGCGACTAGGGAAAGGTTGCAACGAGATTATGCATGGAGGTGAGGTCAGCGACGAGGTTGGGTGTGTAACGGCTCACCTTTTAGGGCTATCATTTAGCTTTCTTAAATATCATTTTTTATCTTTTAATCTTATTTACTAGTAAGAAAATATTGAGTAAATTTTTTCTTTAAAACATATTTAACAACATAATTTAAACTGTTGTGACTTTTGTTGCAACATAACTTGAGACATAGCTCAAAACTTGGCTTTAAAATTATTTAAAATGATTTCTAAAACTCATTACGAGACATTTACATTCTTAAAACCTTTTAGATTTTAAAGAATGGAAAACTTTTTCTTAAAATAGTGAAAAACTGTCGTAGTGGTGTCCATACCTAACCTTTACATCTATCCACTATAACACCAAGCCCACCAACCAGCTACATTGGTCTCTTGTAGGATTACCTTGTGATGACTCGCCTTTTCGGGAAGTCACTTTACTTACTTAAAACATCATTAATTAAACAGTAATCTTAATTACTTAGTAAGAAAAATACTGAAATAATTTTTTTTTTCATTAAACATTTTTTAAAACGAACTTAAAAACTATTGTGACCTTTGTCGCCATTCAAGTTGAGACTTCGCTCAACATTTGCCTTTAAAACCATTTCAAATCGTTCTTTAAAACTTAATAAGGAACATTTATTAAATCATAGCTTAAAACTTCACTTTATAATTTTATAACACATTTAGTACAATGTATCTTAAAACTTTTAAAAACATTTCTTAAAACTCTTATTTTCTTAAAACTTTAAAAACACTATATAAAATAATGAAAAATATTTCTTTTGAACATCAGAAACTTACTGTCGTAGTATCTATATCCAAATATTTGCATCTGTCTACCGCAACACCCAGCTCTTCTAACGGGTCCAACTGGTCACCCATAAAACTACCTACAGCATAAAGAAACTTTTAATGAGCTTTCGCTTAGTAAGTTCAAACATAAACTCACAAATCATTTAAACATGCTTTAAAACTTTTCTCATGAAAACCTTTCGCTTAAAACATTTTTCATAAACATTTCTAAAATGTTTTCATAAACGTTCTTCATAAACTTTTTTTTGAAAACATAAAATATTTTTGAAAACTTTTATCATAAACATTATCCAAAATGTTTTTCATAAACATAACGTATAACATTTCATAACAAGGTATACCAGCAAAGTCTAAATGCATGATCCCATTATGCTCAATTATGAACTTCAATTATGAGTATTTTATGAACATTCTTTTCTTATTTTAACTTTATATCCTTGTTCCTTAACTTTCCTTATCTTACTTTAACTTTCTACCTTTGTTCCTTATCTTTCCAAATACATTTAGCAAATCATAACTTTTATTCTGAAACTTATTGCATAACAAATGCAACTTATTGCATAACAAATGCATCATAAAACTTATAACTTAAACTATAAAACATTATACATTATCAAAATGCAAAACATATGTTAAATACTTTGAAAATTATAACGTGAACTTTTAAAAACATTATGCATATCAATATGTAAATAGACTTTAAACATAACAGTTGCAAATTCATTGCAAATCTTCTTTTGGACTTTAAAACTTTTTGCATAATAAATACAAACATACTTTAAAAGAAACTTGCATAATAATTGCAAACTCATTTACAAACGTATGCGTAAATATTTAAAAATCATTTACTTCATGCTATAAGTGTCACGCCTCGGAGTACGGGAGGTGACGTGGTGGTTTAATTAAGTTAAATAAATAAAAATTTAGTTAAAAACAAGGTTTTAAAATTAAATTTATAAGTGAAAATTTGATAATTTGAAAATCGTTTGAATAGAATAAGTTAAAGAAATAAAAGGATTCATCGTAATAATTAAACAAATAGAAATAACATTATAATAATTAAATATGGGGTGGAACGCGTATGAGTCTCACTGGCCCACATATTATGCACACACATGTAGTACTGACAATATTATGATACAATCACAATCCAAAATAAAAGAGAAGTTAAATTCTTACATGCCTTGAATTGTAAATTAACCTACCAAATACTTCTACTGATCGTAAGTCCGGTCGGCGGACTCTTCTCCAATCCTATGCTGATATCCACCTAGGGTTAAGATTTTAAAGCAAATGAAAATGTGAGCGAAAGGCTCAGTAGGACTATATTTAGAAATTATTTAACTTTAAAAGAAATTTCTTAAAATCAGATAAACATGTAGAAATGAATTGGAACCATCAACAAATAGATAATTAAATGAGAAATTCAATAAAATATAAACTTTCAAAAATAATTCAAATAAATCAACCAGAAAGAATACCGTTTTCCTTTCCTAGGCAAACCATATATAATTCACCACCGTAGTGGCCCAGCTGAGTTTCGGGACCTGCCCCTAAGGTTGTTCACTACACAACCCGATATCTGAGATGACATCATGCCCTAAAATATATATATATATATATATATACATATATATCTCTCTGATTCATAAAATCTCTTCTTTACCAGATATAATCATGTATATTCATTATGAAGTTTATTATAAAATCCGTCTCAATCCACTGTTTCAGAAAACAGATAATGAAAATCCTTTATCAACAAGTCATTTGAATACATTTTTATAGAAATCCTTTTTAGGCCAAAGCATTTTAAAATCGGCTATCAAAGAAAGGGGTAGAAGTCCTACCTCAATATCCGTGTCGGTGTCCCACACCGTAATCCCGGTCCGCTATACGTTAGCTCCGCGGATCCACGCACAAATCCTAAATGCATAGTAACTTAGCTCATTAGCATCTAACCTAAGGTATCCTATGGTACTAAATCATCTCATGATGTCCTAGTGTGCCATTTAGGTTTACAAAATCATTGTACAAAGTTGAAATTTAAATCAGGGTTCAAAACAGTTAAAACGGGTGAAAATCATAAAATTTTCCTTTGCTCGGTC
>CAMOHE010041160.1:0-15004 GCA_946598075.1 Artocarpus hirsutus | reverse complement strand
ATCTGAAGTATCATGTGATAAAGGACTTCGTCGAGGGCGGGCATGTCAAGGTGTGCAAAATTGCGTCAGAGGACAATTTAGCTAATCCATTCATGAAGACACTTACTGGGAAAGTCTTCGAGAGGCATGTGGAAGCTATGGGGATGCGAGATTTGTCATAGTTACTCACTTAGTGCAAGTGGGAGATTGTTAGACATGTATGCTCTTAGGAGTAAAAATGTAAAGAGTTTTTGAAGACATTTTTATCAATAAAGAATTCATTTATTATTTATATACCAAATCTTGTCCTCTTTACGTTCATATTTGTTGAATGTATGATAAGCAAACAATAGTCTGAGACTGTCGATCTAAACCTTTAAGAATTGGGCATATGATGGACAGATTATACGGAAGACACGATTCTTAAGGTGACGGTTTAAATCATAAGATCCGCAATCGAGGAAATAAAATTGGGCACTTTATTCATGTAAAGATTGTTATGTTGTCTATATTCCTATTAGGAGATGGTTTGTCTTGACCATCGGAGGTGGACTCCGTGAATAGAAACATTGGCACGTTGTCATAGGTGACGATGTATTGGATCGGGACATAAAGTGAATTGATTTGGATTAATAATTCTGTCTTGGCAAATAGATTCACTTTAGACAATCATTTGTATTGTATCTTAATCCTGAGATAAATAGTGGGCCCGTTGTCTCAACTTGTGTCTTTTGATGTGCCAAAGGGTGACACCCACATCTTAATAGTGGTATGTATGCCGGTACGTTGGAGGCATGACTCTTGTTAACGTAGACCTATTATTCATAGATATAGAATTCATAGCTCTTCTTTAGGAGTAGTGATATCCTCTTATATGCGTTATCCTATAATTAGAAAACTGGAGCGCTCAACCATTTGGATACATAAATGTAACCGAATGGTATACTGTCTTTAGATAATAAGTTTTCTGATGGTGAGATAATGGAACGTAAGATAAAAATAATCGAGAAGGTAAGACAGAACTTGTCCTTAAGCCGATTATGGATAATCCTATGGGGAAACGATACACTAGGATATGTCATGGAGACTTAGCTATACGGCTTCGTAATTCTATAGAGTTCGAGAGTGCAGCTCCAAGCTTTTAGTGGAATAGCGTTGGAGTTGATAATTATGAAATGTATATCTGGGATATTGGGTTTCATAATTATCGGGAGCTTGAACTATATAGGTCCATTTAGTCCCCTTTGCTAGCTCATAAAATCCTGTAACGATACGCCATGCTTTTACAATAATTGGTGACTTATGTCGATTTATTAGATTGGTTGAAAATTTGAAAGAATCAAATAATTCATGTCTGTTTGTCGGTTGAATTAATTTTGTGAACAAAATTAATTCAAGATAAACTTGTTGAATTATTGAGGTCAGATAATTCTTGTCTGTTTATCAGTTGATTTAATTTTAGTTAAATTAAATCAAGATAAACTTGTAGAATTATTAAGAATCTATTTATTTTCTTAGAGATTATCTAGATAAAGTTGTTTTAATTAGATAACTTCTTTATTAGATTATTTGAATTAAAACTGAGGCTTTCTCCTATAGAATCTCGGGTGAAAAATAAAAGATTAGCGTGATTTTTATTTCGGCAGTTCAGCATGCCGATCCTAAAGTTTGGCCTGCCGATCAGGCAAGTTCGGCCTGCCTATGAAAAAGTTTGGCCTACCTATGCGTGAATTAAAAATCGCGCGTTTTTGCGCGTATCTGATTTGATATTGACCCGAATTTGATTCCGTTTCAAATTTTTGAGATCTTATCTGATAAGGAATGACCCTAGACCCAACCTCTATAAATAGGGAGTGAGTTTCATGAGTTATTCAGATCAATAGAGAGATTAAGAGTGATACTCTATTGGTGAGAATCTGAAACTCCCTGAGAGCTCTTGTTCACAAATCACGAACACTAGCTTTGGGTTCTCGCAATTGATTGAAAGGAGAGTCACCTTGAGGAAGAGCTATACATGTGAGCCCACACTCACTCCGATCGTGGATAGAGAATAGCAAAGAAGACCAGTTGGTTAAGGCTCTTCTGGAACGTTACCTCTCTACACAGATTTCGAGAGCTTTTTGACGAATACAAGGTTAGTAAGATCAGGTTAATTTATACATATAGTATGTCAAACTTGTGTTTTAAAAAATACTCTAATTTAAAATTTTTAAAATTTCACTACGTATTATTTTTTCAACAGTACCTACAATGCTGAAAAGGGGATCAAGCAGCTCCTTAGCGTTGGGAGTTGCCAACACTCTAAGATTTGGGTAGCGTTTGGAGAGAGGATTGAAAGTCTTCAAATGACAGGGATCATCAAGGCTTTGTGTAATAACTAAGCAATCAATTTCAGGAAGATCACTTAGTTGCATAAAAACTTTTCATAATTAGAAAAAAATAAATGAAATTTCTCTCAATTTTTTCACAAAATAAGTAGAAAAAAAAAATCAAGTACCTGAAAATTCTTCAAAAATTTCTTAGCAGCATCATAAAGCCAGGGGACCACCAGGATTGGATCAACCAACATTTTTAACCCGCCCACTTCCCATAACCAACTATTCCCCTAAATCAAAAAATCCTAAACTTTCATCAACACACCACAAAAAAATTAAATAAAATAAAATAAAACCCTTTTAAAGTGATCAATTTTTCGAGGTACTTTTAAAAAAGGCCTAAGTGGGAAAAAATTTTGGGTCAATGGCCCTTTTTTTTTTTTGGGCATTACAAAACTAGCTTTTTGGATATCAAAACAGTTCCATTTTTTTTTTTTTTTTTTTGACACCATATTTGGATTCCTCTCTTCGATACAGTCATTTTTCTCTTTTCTGTGAAAAAACTGGGATAATTTTAATACTTAAAAAATACTTAATTTTTAATTTAAAAAATGGGAGGCCATTTGCCTAATTTGGTTATTTTTTTTGTCTGCTTGGCGAATTCTCTCTAATTTTCCGAAAGACCCAGAGAGAGAAAAAACAAAAACAAAAAACAAAAAAAAAAAGGAAAAAACAACCAACAACCAATAGCAACAACCGAAAACCCATCTCCAAGTAAGTGAGCCTGAACACATCGGTACCTGATGAGCTCGACCCATTAACGCTCTCTTGAAAGAAAAAAAACTGATAAGGAAACAGAGTGAAGTACTTGAAGGCAAAGAAGGGAATGAGATTTTCTGATTCTGCAAGATTTGCACGAGAAGGAAATAGAATTAAAGCCAAGAATAGCAGTCATTGATGATGATTCCAAGCTTTCTCAGTGAGTTTATTTTTTTTAAAAGTTGTTTTGATAATGCTAAAAAAAAAAAAAAAGTCATTTATTTAATTTTAAATTTTCTTAAAACCCTTTTTTCAAATTTTGCCGTTAGCGGTAGTAGATGCTCGGGAATCCTAGTCATTCGTTTGCACGAAGGGATTTGATTTACCACTTGCCTCGCGCCAACCCACTATTTTCGTTTTATTAATTTAATACCAAAAATATCCCTCAGTTTTTAGTGAATAATACTTTTGTCTCCGAATTTTTTGAAATATCGAAAGTGATCATAAATGTTTTTTTTTTTTTTTGGAAAAGGACCATAAATGTTTCAATCGAGCTGAACAAACAACCGTTTGAGACTTGACCAGTCAAAATTTATAAATACCACATTTAAGGGAATTTTGAACATAATTATAAAATCGAGCTTGAAAATGTCGGAACATGAATGGGATAGAGTTGACGAAAACCTGTTGTGGAAGCCGTTGTTGGCAAGGAAGTGAAAATGCAGATTGCTAGTCTGGAAGTTTGGAAGTAGTCATTCAAAGTGGTTGCTAGAGAGGTTGAGGAAGGTGAGCCGGTTGCAGTTGGAAATTGCCTATTGTTGATGCTTAAGAGCGGCACAACACTAAGTGTGGGGTACATGATTGTTAGGTTTCCTGTTTCATCGGGTTTTGTCTGGTCTGGTTGGATTTGTAAGAGAAGAGAATGCCTCAGAATAAGGGGACACTAATGTGTTGTCCACCAAGGACACTCTGACACTTAAGTAGTAAACTGATCAGAAGGAGCAAAAGAAGAGGCAGAGCAGGCAAGAAAAGAATGCAAATATCTTTATTGTGGAGTTTGTACTCCTATTTATAGAGTTTAGCTTGAAGCAGGCGGGAGAAGAGAAGGGCTCAAAGGTTTGTACTCTTTGCTATCATGGCTTTCAGCCACTGTAGAGAATAATTTTCTTCATGTCTAAATACTTTCCCCTCCCTGCCCCTCTTTTTTGGCTCTACTTGATTCTGTGAAGCCTGTGGTTTGCTTCTGTTCTCTTTGGTTGTGCTTTTTTACCAAAGAAAAGAAAGAATGGAAAAAAACAAAAGGATCGCTAGACTTCCATTTGAACAGCAGACTTTTAAAATGTATAAAAAGACAACACTTTTTTAGTATTTTTTCGTTTCAAAATGGAATTGTTGTATTCGTTTTTACTTTCTAATTCTAAGTTTGCAGTCAAAGAATTTGTTTTAGTTTGTTTCTCTTTTTACTCCTTTTTATATTTCTACCTCATATTTTTCTCTCTAAATATACCAATTCGTTTTAACTGATTTTAAAATAGGCTTAAAATAATTGATTTAAGTAATACATAAATTAATACAATATAATTGAGTTTTAATTTAAAATAAGCGTACATAAATTTTATGCATAGTTTTGAGAAAAATATACACAAATTTTAGTTTCAACGAGACACAATGAGAGTTTATTAGAAAAAGTTTATAGAACTTCTAAGTAGATTGTTAAAAGTCAAGAACTCCAACGGGAGCAGATTCTAAATAAGAAATTTCTAAGGAAAGAGAGTAGCAGATTTACTACACATACATTCTACATTTGTAAGGATAGTAAAATAAATTATAAGTGGACTAAGAGGAATGTAAAGTTTGTCTAGAAACACTATTACATTGCCAAAGATTTAACAAATGAAAGACAAATTTCTTATAAAATTCGTTACCAACAAAAGCTTAAAAGAGTGACAATCAGCAGCCTTAATTAAAAGCAAACAAGCTACAAAGAATCAAGTGTCTGAGAGAGTGCAACAGAAATTTATTCTGATAAAATATATGCAAACTGAGTGTTAATTGTAGCGCAAATGGAGGACGAAGAAACAGAGGTTAATGTTAAGGGGCAATATCAGCGGTTTCTGTGCCGCCGCGAAACAAAATTTAAACAGAAAGACGGACAATAGACAAAAAGTGGACAGAGGATCCGAGTTCAAGAAGGATGTGTGCATGATAGTGTTAAAACAAAAAGTCCCGTAACATTCAATACCAAAGGTGATGAATTTAATAAATAGGACAGAATTTCTTAGTTGATATAATCAATCATTTTCAACATCACACAGATAAAGGTCTATACATTCAATTCAAAGTCCCAACAAAACTTAGGCCTTTTGCACATCTCCCAGAAAAACAGCAAAACTTAGACTCAACTTTTGCACAAGAAAGGAGAAAGCAAGACTTTGCTTCTCCAGAACCAATCGATATAAACATCTATATCTTGAAAGCAAGTTCTCTCTCCCATCTTTTGGGATGGTAAGGTATAGAACTCACAATTTTGTTACCTTCACACAATGGAAACTCGTCAACAGATGGCACCTTTTCGCACCAGACAAAACCATTCTCATGCTCAAGCTTCCTGAGCAACTCAGAAGCATCATCAATGTCCTTTCTAAAAATTGATTTCCATGCTTCTTCACCCGGCATATGCCTTTCCACTTCGGTCAGTGCAAGTCGAAGAACGCCAATGGAAATCCCAACTTTTCCGGCGGTCTTCAGACTTTCTGCAAGGTGTTTTTGACCTCTCAACCTATGTAATGCCCTGGAAGATGATATGAATTCCTGCACAATCCCAGAATAAGCATCCATGATCAAATGGAAAATGTCCCTCATCCAACCAATAAAGAGTGCAAAAGGGTGTGTCAAAGATGATAGGTACAAGAATATAAAGATTTCCACCAAAAGCAAAAACTTCATATAAGCAAATCATCACACTTGCTAAAGTAGTAATTGACACCAAGATTAGGTGAACCATACATGACCTATGGAGCTGATCAAGGACCTCTCAAGAAGTGAAAACAAGTAAAACATAGAAACAAAATGAGTGTGTGTGCACGCTCGCTTATTATAATTGTCATCCCTCACTTTGAACCTTGGGCACTATTAGCTCTCAGATCTTGATCATATAAAGTAATCTTCTGACGGTTGTAGATAAAACCAAAAAAAAATGGTAGGTAAGTACACTTTGCACCAGCCACCCAACCTAGTACTTACTGTGACTTACTGGCTGGTGTGAGGGATGACAGCCATGGCACGTATGTGTGTGTGTGTGTGTGTGTGCGTGTGTGTGCATGTGCACATATAGTTGATTTTCCATTAAGAGACAAGTAGACACAACTGAGAACAGAACTGTTAGAAAATGCCTACATACCACAAAGCTTGAAGAAATATCTTTGCATTCTCCAATAGCTGCATATAGAATAATTGCAGCTTGATCGAGAAACTCTGCAACACCATGGTGCAGCTTTGCCAAGAGACTTATGCTAGTACCTTTTTCTTCAGCCCGCTTTATTGTCACTGCCTGCAAAACCTCCAAAAGAACATCAATTACCGCAAAAAACGAGCTTAACTTTTGTTTTACATAGAACAAGAACAAATTGACAAGAAGGGACAAATAAAACAGGGTTAAAAAATGCCACTTCACACCAGAGGAGCGACCATTTTTCAGTCAATAATCAAGTGATCAAAGCAAAATAAGGCAAACCGTAAGCGAACCAAAATGCTAACCTGCGCCTCAGCCAAACAGATGAGATTCATGACAGTGGAAACAGATGGGAGAATTTCCGGTGGCTTGTCCACAAAAGAAGAAAGTTGTAAAGATGGAAAATTCTCATCAGCAAGATGTTGATAAACCCCCGCCGCTTCTCTAAAAAGGGTGGCAGATTGCACCAGGTCTATGGCAATGAAAAGAAAATAATCAAGTTTGTATATGGCAGTAAGAAAGTATATACGTTTTGAAGCTGAAACATTAAAACCGTACCTTCTGGCAGAATTTCTACTGCCTGTTGCCGAAGTATTGCCCCATAGAGGAAAAGCATCATTTGACGCTCAAACTTCAAGTCACCAATTTGAAAGAATTTTGGACCCCTGAAATTAAAGAAAGAGGACGAGCAAAGAGCGGTGCTCCATTGTATCTTAAGATTTGCTGTCCATTGAGCTATCTGGCGGTTGCTTTCAACCAAATTTACATGGAAAATCAAATTTTCCAACAATGGAAGATACTGCTCTAGCTTTTGCAGAACCTGAGTGGAAAAGCATAAATGAAAACTAGTTTTAAGTGGTAATTACAAATAAATCGGAGAGAATTATGTCTACAAAAACAACAGAAATCCTTTCATATTATATTATATCAGTCTAATTAGAAAACTACAAGGGTCAATTCCTTATCATCTAAAAAAGAGAGAAAAACAAATCATGACTCCAGAATTATTATAAATTAGTGCTTTGCTAAAATTCTCCTGAAAACATCATATCCAGAAATTTTCATAGAATGACAAAAAACTGACCTGTTGGGAATGAGAAGTCAAGCCTCCAGACATTTCCCTAGCAATGGCCTCAGTGATTTTGCTGCTTTCATTGATGGACTCCTCGATCAATCTGCGCTTTGAGCTCAACTCTTTCAACTGCTCGAGTGTACAAGAATCACTAGCGCCGTACACTTCCTCAAACACAATCTGTCAACACGGACATAAAGTCAAAATGCCAAACAACACTATTTGATCATTCAAACCAAAAATAAATCAATAAATAAACTTTTCTTCCTCTCCCTAATTTTTAACTCCTCATGTCACTCAAACCCAGAAAAAAATACCTTTTTGGTCTTCAATTTTGCAGGGTCTTGAAAATTTAGCATCGTCTTCGGCAACGGAACGAACCCCAGTTCTCACAAAACGATAATTGTGAGACAAGAAATCTCGACTCTATATTATTAACCTTTTTCTTTGCTGCTTTTGCTTATTCGACTCAAACAGTGAAGTTCCCAGCTCTCGCCTGTGCTGATAAAATCGAAACCCAAATTGCAATTCTATCAAATTGGGGTTTTCCGATACAAGATCGTCGTCGTGACACCGAAGAGCCGACGATTTTGCTAATTGAAGGATGTCGCTCTGACTACACAGTCGGAGTGCATTTATAATTGCAATATTTGCATTTTCTTTCTGTTTTTAATTATTGTTTGTTTGGCTTTCTTGCGCTTTGACTTTGAAGCGTTTTTATTTTTTGTTTGTTTATTGGGATTTATGTCGTTTTCCGAACTATTTCCTGTTGGTTTCCTGTCGTTTCCTTCATTACCAAGGTTTCTCCGATCGTGTAGAAGACGAGTGTAGACGACTGGCTTGAAAATGGGCCTGGCGGGCGCCTACTGTACAGATGACCCGTGTTAATGAGGCCCAATACCATAGCAATTTACAAGAATGCCACGTCTTACCAAATTAATTTTTAGAAAAAATTACAATACGTATCTAAATTATTGTTATAAAATTAAAATCTAACACAATATTTAAAATATCTTAAAAATATCCTTAGTAATATAGTAATTATCTTAATGATATTAAATATTGTACTATATAATTACATATAAATAATATTAATGATATCATTATGAGACATTTGTAAAATTTTTACAAATTAGAGACATATTTTAATTCAACAAAAGTAATTTGGCCAATTGTCTCATTAACCTTAATTTTTATTTGTGCCATAAAATATAAAAAGTTCTTATATCACAAAATGTCACGTCTCCACCAAGATATGTTACATATTCTTGGATATTTTATGTCTCTTCTGAACATATCATTGTTGAAATTAATTTTAATAATATGTGGGCTAATATATTAAATAAATGTGTATTAATGCTATCAAATAAGATTAGCTTAATTAAAGTGATCAAATAAAATATAAAGTTTTTTATTTTAAAGCATCTCATAAAATGTGGGTACAAAATTATGTGTAGAAACCTAAAGTATAATTTTTATTTTTATGATGGTCAAAATAGAAATAAGAAAAAGTTAAAAATACTATAAATGGTTATGGTCCTGAGTCAGAATGTAAGGTGACTCCTCTGGCACCCCATCATTGGAAGAAGACATAGAGAACTTCCTCTCACAGAAATCCTACATTCTTGACTCAGAAGATCAAAACCAAAAATTTTACCGTTCTAATGGATTCAGGTATGCTTCTGCTATAATTCTTGATGAATTAACATGAGTCTTGAGACTTGATGATGGTTTTCATCGGTAAGATTTGTCCTCACAACCATGTCCTACTAAGACATTTTTTTGTTCCCACCGAGACATTTTTTTCTTCTCTCTGCCTGTTTGTCCTCCCTCCACGCCGCTACCAACTCGTCTCCAGCACTGACGACGCCTCCTGAGGCCTAAACAATAAAAAAAATAAAAAATAAAAATAAAAACAGAGAACAATTACAACAACAACAACTTCTTGCAGATCCGCCATTGCACTCAAGCTTGAGCTCTACCGCGACGCCAGAGAAGACGACCACACGTGCTCCGCCATGGATACCGGCCGAAGAAAACTTGCAGATCTCCAAAGAAGGCATTGAACCTCACGATGCCAGAGAAGACGCCAAACCTCGCGACGTCGATCTCCTTCATCGCTGCTCCGCCATGGATCTCGGCTTCAAGTTTCCTCCGTCATCGTGAACCTCCAATCTTGTACCCTCAATGCCAAAACTTGCAGATCCGCCATTGGAGCTCGAGCTCTCTTGTGACATTGAAGAAGACAAGCAGACATCACCTCACGACGATGATCTTCTTCACTGAATCTCCTTTATCGTTGCTCCTCCATGGATCTTAGCCTCAAGTTTCCTCCATGGATCTCCTTCACCGAATCTCATATTAATATGTTTAATGCAATTTATTATTATTGTTGTCGTCGTTTCATCTAATAATACTATTAAGATATATATTAATATATTTAATATTAACATACTGTTTTTATTATTTAATAATAATATTATTATTATTATTAAATATATTAAAATTAAATAAAATTGTATAACATATTAATAAAATAATAATATAAATAATAATATAAAAATATGATAATAGAAGTATTGGTATTGTTATTATTATTGATTTAATATTAAATAAGGAGAATATAAATAATAATATTGTAAAATAATAATGACAATAAATAAAAAATAATGATGATGATAAAGTTAAAATTAATAATAATATGTTTTTAAATTCTTTTGAATGAAAATGATAATGTTACATGTGTAATTATCTTTTTAAAAAATATGATTATTATGCTATTAATTATCTTTTTAACATATGAATAATAGTTTATCTATGTCAACTATATTTGATTCACATGCACAGCCACAAATATAGTAATATATTATTCCTGAAAATTTGAGATAAGACTCCTATGTTTAACCAAATGTGAGAATATAGATTTTTTGAAAATGATATTGTCTGCTATCACTTTCTCAAGAATATGATTCCTATTAGTTATAGCATACCAACCACCCCTAGAAATATTTGGGAACCAAGTTCCAATACAAAGTTCCCAGTATAAAAGCTTTTACATTCCACAATGTAAAATAAAAGTTTGCTATAATATAAATTTCTCACATGCTACAGTGTAATTAAGTTCCAATTTAGTTCCCAAACGCTCGCTTAATTTACACACAAAACTGGAATTGATGAATTATAAGACTTCATAAATGGTATGAATCATATCGACACTATTAAGTCGTTTGGGAACTAAGTTTGAACAGAAACATTATAGCATATGAGAGAAAACACTATTGATATAGTGGCATGAACTAGGCCTACCAAATGCAAGGTAAGTTTAATTACAAATTCGTACCACTTTTTTGCCATGTTTGAGAGTATTTACACTCAAATGCTAAACTTGGTCATTGGTATATCAATTTAACTTTGTATTTTAAAGATGCTCTTAGGTGTACTTATTTATTGTATTGATCGTATTATATATTTTGGACCCAACTTCAATCTTGTCTCGATCCAATGTTGTTCAAGCCCAGCCCCAACCGTAGTCCATTATTGACTACGATCCTAGACTCAACTTAAACTTAGACCTTGATCCCAACCCAAAACAACCTTATCTTGTCCCTCCGACTAGGACCAACCACAATCTTAACCCCCCCATTATGGGCAGAACTTTTCCTATTCCAAACTAAAAACTATGGGTCAAATGTAATTTTTTAAAAAAATTAAAGTGTCTAAATACAATCATCCAAAATTGGAGAGACAAAAATCCTTTTAAAAAAGTTAAGAGCCCAAAATGCAATTTTTTCTAGAAACTAAGGGGTTAAAATATAGATTTTTAAAAATTAAGTGTCTAAATACAATTTTCTAAAAATTAAGGACTAAAATATAATTTTTCAAAAAAAATATAAAAAATTACGTTGACTCTTCAATTTTTGAAAAAAAAAAAAAGATTTGACCAGATCTAGTGTCGGCATGACCTCAACCCTCGTGCGAAATCCAACCCCAACATAGACGATGGATTTAGTAGGAAAAAAAATACAAAATGATATGTTAAAAATAAATTGTATTTTATAATAGGACATGAATCTTGTTTACTTACCATCAGTATCAACTTTAACAATACAATAGTCATACCAAAAGTTGTATTCATTTATAATACATCCACCATGCTTTATGTATTATCTTATGGTGTTTGGCAATCTCGGTTAGAAATTTGGTTGTAGTTACCAAATAGTATAAAACTCTCACATGCTACAATAAAAAACAAAAAATTGTTACAGTGTAAAGCTCTCACATACTATAACGTTTTGAACCACAACCATGGTTCTAACTGTACTTCCTAAATTCCCTAAAGTTTAAATATCTATTGCGGAAATAGTGTGTTCAAATACTAAACCTCGAAAAGTGGTAGTCCTCTAACTTATAAATGAAGATCTTTGAATTTTAGGCATAAATTAAGTCCAGCACAACTTACGTTCCAATTATTGATTTGTAGCAGTTGTATAGATAAATTGGTTTAAACTTTTCATAGATGTAGTCAATTAACCTGTTGTTTGATTGAGCGGTAGGAATCACGGTTTCTATCACAAACCCAATTATAAACAGTGTATAATTCTCACATGCTACAATAACAATAAAAAAACTTGTTATAAGGTAAAGCTCTCATATGCTACAGTAAAAGTGGTTCTAATCAACGGTTTTTACCGCCTTTCCAAACACCCTCTAAAGCAATGTTTCTCTAATTTCAGTGTACTTTTTGAAGATTGTAATAGAATACGTTGTGTTACAAGAGGATTTGAAAGACTCCATTTTAGGAGAAGAAAAAGGGGAAATGGTTCTATTTTTTTTCCTAATTCACTTCATAATATCTACTTCGTTGAGAGTATAAAAGGCAAAATATTTGTTTATCAAGTATATCGTATAAAACTCATATTTTTCAAACATTTTCTGTGCGTTTTGAGACAGTGCAAATGAACAGGGTGCATAAACCACGTTATCAACAATTTTTATTTTTTTTTTATTTTACAGGTGGTATGTAAGAAGAATATTAATTTAAAAGGATTAATATTCAAATATATTTTCTATGAAACATTTATAGCATGTTTGGTATTAGTTGGTTTTAGCAAATTTTTTATTTAAAAATAGTGTAAAGCTCTCACATGGTACAGTATTTACAGTTCTAATTAATGGTTCCAACCACCATGCCAGGCACTCTATTAAAAATAAAATTTTAAGAATTTAAAGACAAAAAACTGCACTTTTATTACACTAGCCAATTCTCAAAAATTGCTTTTATGCTTCAACTACTTCGATTTCTTTCTCCTTCTAAAGTTTATTAGATAATTAATTATTCAACTGGTCAAATAAAAAAATATCTTTATTAACAAAAAAAAATGCAGATTTCCAAACTAATTAATAAATCATTCTGAGAAAATATCTAATCAACAAAATGTGATAGCAAAAATTATTAACAAGTCTAGAACTTGAGCAAGATTTAGATTAAAAAAAATAGAAACATGAATATCACAACAAAGAGAGAAATTTCGTGGTCGTTTGCTTCCGGTTGAAGTTGCCAGTCATTTACAAGGAGATGAAGTGGAGAATGACTTTGCCATTTGTAAACAAAGGGACGTTGATGATGTATATTTTAAAACTGTTAAATATTATCAATATGATTGTTTCTTCAAATATGATGGTTACAAGGCAAATACAGAGAAATACGTATCAATGAGAATCTTTTTTTACATCCCTTTTTGCCTATTATAATTAAATGGATTTGTTCAAAAAAGGTTAGAGAGGTGGCATAGGTGAAAAAGAATTCCTTAAAAAAAAAAAAAAAAAAAGAGAGAGTTTTTGTGGAAGTCGTCTTAGGCTTAGTTATCTCTTTTTCATTTGACAACGTCAATTACTTTGACTTTCAAATTTTGTTCTCAAAACTCCTGAATAGAACGCGCAACAATGCATATTGCTTATGAAATTATATGGAAATTGAAGAACATAAAAAGAATATTAAAAAGTTATTGCAAATTACACCTAAAATTACTAATAAATTTCCTACAAAAATGTTTCTTTCTCTCGTTGACTTTGTTTTATATTATAGAAACTACAATAATAGAGGAAAATAGTCACTTAAGATTCTTGTACATGAAAGAATGACAGATTAGTTTTAACATTCCCCAAAGACTTTTTTATTGAACAATAAAAAAAAAATCGATGCATAAATTGATCTCCTGATCGGTTATTTGAAAAAGCGGTTATTACTATCGGTTATAACTATAAATAGTATAAAACTCTCGTATATTATAGTAAAAAACTACGGTGTTAAGCTCTCAAAATTGTTGACTTTAATTGTTCTTTCAAACAGTCTATAAAATAAAAAAAAAAAAGATAAAATTCACGAATAATCCTCGAATTTTTCTCTATATAGAACTGTGATGCTCTAAAACTAAAGTTTGTGACGTGACAGTTTAATTAAAATAATTAATTAAAAATTAAGCTTAAATGTCGATTATGATAACTTTATTGTCCAAAAAATCTTGAGAAGATATTAAAATTTAAAACAAATTTTAATCGTCACATTTAAGATGTCAAATTAACAAAATTATTATGATTTAATTAAAAACATAATTGGAAACATCACATTTACTAAACCACAAAGTATATGCAGACATAATTTAAACAAAAGAAACAATAAGGTAGACATTCAAACCACAGTTGAAACATCTGTTATTTTAACGGGTATGATTTTTTGTAAAATCATATAAATAAAATGTCAATTTAGTATTTTTACTAAGTCTCCGTAGTAAATATTTTAAATCTACCTATCACTCACTTCTACCAACCTTGTCCCGCTACATTAATGCTTAATTAAGTAGCCTCAACTACTTTGAGACATAGAATTAATTCACCTCAACTACCAGGAGACAACGATATGTTCTCTCAACCACCTTTTTAATGCTTCATTCATCTTCTTCTACAACTTACCCCATTTGCCCCTTTAATTATGTTAACATTATTTGCTAAAAGTCTCCATGGGAGACACGATAATATTTTCTTTTAATGCTCATTTAATTCTCTCTCGCTCCTCAATTATTTTGATGCATATTTTTTCAACCATCACCACTCTCTTCTCTAGTTTCTCATTCTCTCCTTTCTCACTTCAATTTCCAACTAAAGACACAAGGCATAAAGCTCTCTTTGCAACCACGATAACTATAATTTTCAGCCACGTTTGAAGCCGTTTTGGAGTCAATACAAGCTTGATTTTTAACCCGAACTTTGGTGCTTTTCAAAGGAGTTTTGAGGTAGGTTTTCTTTAATTTAAACTTAGCTTTAGTATGTATTTTCTTCATATTTAATGCATGTTTTCCTCAGTATTTGCAAGAAAGGCTAGAGATATAGTTTGATGATGATTTTGGTATAAAACTCATGAGAATATATTTA